>JAPZDZ010000023.1:10580087-10604985 GCA_029783805.1 Acanthurus tennentii | reverse complement strand
CCTGAACCACCTTTGCAGCCCTGTCTCCATCCTTTATTGCTCTGCCAGGCAGCTTCCTGAGCACCTGTTTATTTATCAGGCATACGTGATTTCATCTGATGCATCTGTAAGCTGCATCAGATGAAACCAGTTACTTTGTCTTCCATCCTCTCTTCTTCTCCCTCCAGCTGGTGGCGCTGCATCTGATCACCTTGTTCCTCAACAAATAGGTTTAGACCTGTTTGGAGGCTGAGGCCTCTTACACTGAGCAGACTCAGTGCAGTGCAGATGTAAAACACATAACTTCCAGCTAAGTAGAGTCCCTCAGCTCTTTTCCCACCTCCTACCTCTCCTTCCGTTCCTCCCTATCTGTATCTTCCTCTTCAAACAGGACACCTTCGGCATATTTTCCATCCTACCGTACGTCTCTTTATGTCAGGTCACACCTACAATCTAAGAGGCCCCCTGAGCACCCACACAAATCAACTCACAGAACACAGACTTGTGTGTGTGCATGCGTGTTTATGAGTTTGTGTATGGTTGCAAAGATTTTATCAATTTTTGACAATAAGTCCAAATATCTCTGTCAGATTGGAGGTGGTAAACTATGTGTCTACTGACAAATAACTGTTGGGTCAGCCATCATGTGTTTATTAGACACTTTATCCAACAGGCAGAAAATTGGCCTGAATATTTGCCTGCTCCTCCGATCCTTCTGCTGTGTGAATGCAGACCCAGGAGCTCTGATTGCTTCTGACAGGGACAACAAGAACAGGCTGCCTGAAAAGACTTTGAGAAGACAATCTCCTGCATCTGTGCAGAAAATGTCAGAAGAATGCGCCAAATCAAACAAGAAATTACTTTTCCCTCTAAACATCCTCGCAGACTTCTGGAAGTTAAAGGTTGAAGTGCTTAAGCTGGGTCACCACCATACAAGAAACACAGTGGTTGGCGTTTGCCTGTTGCAGTTGTTTGACATTACTCAGGATTGATGAACTGTAGTGGATTTTTCAGTGTGGCGGGATTAAAAAAAGAAAAGAGCAGACATCACTGCATGACACTAAGAAAGGCAAATCGCTTCACAGTCTCATTCTTCCTGACGCTTGTGTCTGCAACAGTGACATCAGGTCTTTGGTGGGAGGGAAGCATGGGGAATCACCAGTAAATTATAGCTCAGGCACATCCCCAGACGCCTTGGCTGGGGTCCTAGAGCTAAACAGCTTTAGGACTGCTTTCCCTTTTTCAACCCTTTTTCCGCTACATTCCTGCTCTTCCCCTCTCACTCCTGGGTTTCGCTCCAGATGTGGCATTGTTTGGACACATTTGTTTTGGGCTCGGGCCGGTAGACCTGCGCAGAGGCTGATGTCATGCTCTATTTAAAGGGAAAGCCATGAGAACTGGGTGGAAAGGAGTGTGCTGTGGTCTCACTTCAAAAGCTTCTGTCTAGGACTGCAGATGACTGTCCTCTGTGGCACAGCAATCTGTGTCATGGGCAGATGACCACATTCATTTCAAGTGTTGACAGACATGTCGTTTTAAATAAGTTCAGAGAGGACACACCACTTTTCACAGAAGCTATAAAGATGGGTTTTATTTTCTGATAGCGCCTACTGTTTTGATTAAGGCCATCTTAAGTTATTTCAGTTTTACTATTATTCGGAATAATCTGCAACTCATGGAGAACCAATAGTGGGTCTTATTTAAAGTTTGCACAACGGTTGTTGACGTTCTAATGACCTTAAACTTGAAATAATTGTAGGATAAAAAAGAGGGATAAAAAAGAAGATTCACCTCAATTGAACCAATAAACTTGACAGATTTTTTACAGGTCAGAGGAGTCACATGCTGCCTAAACTTTCATGCTTGTCTAGATAGCTCTGTCAGTCAATGAGCCTGGCACCTCATGCCATTAAAGAATGGGATAATGAATGTCTTCCTCTGGTCCTCTCAGTGTGGGGCATGTGTATGTACAGTATAGTGTATAATATGCACCACTATAAGTACAAAAGATTTTTTTTTTCCATTTTTCAGTTAGGAAAGGCACCTAGTCTTCATTAATGGGATGAAGGGATCTTTTCCTCGATGACTGAGCTTATTGTACCTTCTTATTTAAACTGTCAGCATAGTGGAGACTCCACTGTCAGATTCCCCATGGGGGCTCTGCCTCCAACACTGTTTGGCCTTCAAACACACGCATATTTGCCAGGTCCCTCTCTAGTGTTCTCCGCAGCGGTTCAAACAGCTACGAGCTCTAAACCCGCTGAATATTTCCGGTTCAAACGGGCATGTTTGCTAAATCTTCATTCTGCACTGTTCCCTCTCCTTGCTCCGGCGTGTTTGCTCAAGGAGTTCACAGTGGCTTCTCGGCCCTTCAGGAGTTGAAAGCTGGAATGACATGAAGTGCTAGCAAGTCACAGTCCTGCTTCCATTCATTCACGCACAAACGCTCACACAGGGGCAGTCAGAGAGAAAGAGAAAGAGAAAGAGAAAGCAGCATTTGGATAATAAAGTCACCAGACAGCCTCTCTATCTGTGTATGGCCTCCTGTTGACCCGCGCCACGCTGCTTCAGTGTACACCCTGACTATGCTAAGCATTTCAGTCACTTGTTTTTTATAAGTTCTGTTGCTCCTAGACGCTCAGCCACGAGTGCTTTAAGTTATAAATCCGTCAGGTAAAGTAAAGCTGTCATCCTATAAAAACAGGCTCTTGAGTTCTTTTAAAAGCAATGCATGTCTCACCTGTGTGGTATGACAGCCCTGAAAATCCAGGTGAGCTGTTCATTTGTTCTCTCAGGTGTTCAGCCAAAGCTGTTGCTGTTTCATTCTAAACAAATTTAAGAAGCTCCTCTTCAAACAAGTTGACAGTTCAGAGAGAGTTCCCCCACTTTTGCAAAACAAAACAGTATAATTCAGTTCTTGTGTTTGTAGAGCAGTTATATATAAAGGCAGACGTTTTTGACACAAGAATGTGGGTCACAGTGAAACTCTCTCTCAAGTTCACTGCAGTGCAGTGCCAGTGTGCTCAACATCAAAGACTTGGACACAGACATGTTTACACATTTGCATTTGCAGACATGCAAACAGACTTTTGGGTAATTTATATTTACTTGCATACAAGACCATAAACGAAAAAGATGGAATCAGGAAAATTCTCCAGCACGTGTGTCCTGTCTCACAAACAGTTCCTCTGGCTGCGGTCCAGTGCAGCACCCAGTGTTTCCTCCAGCTGTATGGGCCAAGTATTACACGTAGTGAAAAGCATAACAGTGCGGCCCCTGGGTCATATGGTCAAGCACATCTAGGTGATCAGCGCTTCCGCTCTAGATTCTGTTTATGATTATGTGTATACACACCATGCAGTCTGTCAGACAGTTGTATACACCCCACACCCAACCTCGAGCTCACACAGCTGGCACGGCCAAACATTCACAGAGTGTGTTTTAGGGGGAGGGTGGGTATGTGTGTGTGCGTGTGTGTGTGTGTGTGTGTATTTGTTTGAACTCCCTCAACCAAAAGGATCTTCAACTGCCACCCACACACTGAAAGTTATGCATGCAAGCATACGCACTCCAAAACTAATGCAGAGGGGGGCATGCAAGCTAACACTGGATGAGATGCACACATGGAATAAAATTTATTCAAAGGAAGACAATTGTAAGAGATTTATGTATTTTGCAATTTGTCCCAACTGTCGATTATTGCACATGCACTTATTCATTATCGTTGCCATTTGAGCCACAGCAGAGGGAGGTTTTAGGTTTATGCAGGTCTGTTTGTAGCTGTCTTTACCACGTCTCTTTGGTTTACTTCTAATTTTTTTAACACTTAAAAGCCAAAACACACATTTTCATGTAAGTGAACAATTAAATTCTCCACTCTTTGGCAACTGACAAACCAAGAATCTGGAAACACATTAACCCAGGCTGTTCTGGATTTTTTATGTTTATGCATGTGCATTTATTTTGCAAAATGAAAGAGGGATTGCTTCATATTCTGTCAGCCCGTGCCAAAGGATCTATTGACATGTTATAGTTTCTCCCTGTTGATCTATGTCAGCCTGTATCTCTTTAAAAAGCTCTTCACTGTCTACATTCCCCTCACATTTGTCCATTTCCCTTCACATGAGGGTGGATCAAGATGTACTTGTGTTGCAAAGTTGCAGGAAACAGAAAGAGGGGTCACACGGTGGGGAAGAGATGCAGTTTGTTCCCACAAACTTTTTGAATGTCAAACGCTCAGTTTTTCAGGAGTAATGCATTTCCTTTTTTTACAGGGCTCAAACAGGTGGCTGGGCTGTTGAAATGGGAGGTACAGATGGGTGAAGTGACGGGGTGGAGTAATGACAAACTCCAGTATGAATTAAAGTTAAACATTGTCATTTGAGGGGAGTGTCAGACTGTTTGAAATGCACCTTTAATTTGCTCAATTCTTTTTTTATTCAGTTTTGCTGTTTTTTTTTTCCTAAATGCATGATTCTCCCTTTTGTTTTTACCTTTAAGAAAGAAACTTTGAAAGGATCAAAAGGGGGAGATAATAAATCAGATTATTCATGATAATTTACTGCCCTTCAGCATAAATAAATGTTTTAGTGATTGCAAAAACAGAGAACTTATGCATCTTTGGAAATTTAAACATAAAAACAGCCCTGGAGGTAAAGTTCGGCTTTCTGCATCAATGGCAGGAATTCTTTTCTATTTAGCATCTTTAAGTCTGATTGAACACATTCGACCTCATGGACTTTAAATAATGTTCATTACCTTCAGCTGTGTGCATGTTTGTACATATGTGTGAGAGAACTTATATTTGTTTGTGTGTGTGTGAGATAGTGTGTGTGTGTGCAGCTATGTCTACATCCACCTACATGTGTTTCTGTTTAAATGGTCTCTTGTGGTTTCTCGTGGCTATCTGTTGGTTACATCTCTGCAGTAGAAAGTCGGTGCCTACCCCTCAGATTCAGCCTCAGCACAGTAGTGTATATCTCATTTCCGTGTTTGCATGACGCCTTAAACTGCCGAGGAGAAGAAAGGGATTTATTATGTGAACCATGTGTGACTGCTGACGCAGATGGGAGAGGTTAAAGCAGCAGGGAGCTCTGAGAGTGTGACTTCATCTGCCAGTTTGTTCATTCTGCATTGATGTTAGACATGAGATTGACAGTTGCTGAGATGCTATCAGCTTCTAGACGACCACTGAGGCAGAAAATGACAACTGTTACTCGAGATAGGAGGGTTTCTAATCTATATTATGCCTCTAAGTTCGCCTTGAGGCCAGAAAAGCAAATGAACTTTTTGATGAAACAATTACAAACCAAGAGGTGGTCATGGTTTCATGCTACATAGTACCACTTTGCTCAGTAAGTTGTCAGACATTTAGCTTTTTTTTTTTTCCAGAAGGGTGTATTTTAAAAGCCATCTTCAGACAGATCTGGTGAGTGGGCTTGTGCAGCTGGCCTGAACCAACAGAGCTTCTCCCTGTGAGGCACAGTGGTATTACAAGTAAATACAACAGATGCCGATGGTGTACTGTGGAGGCGGGTGTATTCACAGATTCAGGGAGTGATCCACTCACAGTGGGCTAACAATGGCCTCATCAGTGTGAGGTGCAGTGGGCTGGTGATGTGTTGGGTTGTGTGGTGTTTACATAGCCCTGGGAAGGCTGTCCTGCTACATGTTAACACAGTATTAAATCATCTCATACTGACAGCATTATCATAAGAATGTTGACTCTGGAAAGCTGCGTTTGGCTCAAATTCTTCTTAAAAATGTCGCCATGCTATAGTCCTGCATGGTAACTATGCATCTGGCTTTTTGGCGGATAGTTTTTCTGTTGTAGGAGTAAAACAGTCAGGAATACTGCAAATTTACAGCATATTACATCATCACTTATGATACTTTATTGTGTTAAAGCAGTTTAGGTAAAAGTTTCAGGATGCAAACACTATTTATTGAATAGAATGGATGTCAAACATGTTTTAAAGATCCAAATTTTCTTTTTTGTAACATATGTTGAGTAGCACAAACAAAGAGGGCATCGTATCTGAGAATATCGGTGGTGGTGAAACAAGCAGATTAAGTCATTAACTTTTCAACTTTACTGGCCATTGTATGCAGCAGCCTGCTCAGTGAAAGAACACTCCTGCCCATAATTCCCAGAGACTTAATGAGAATGTTTTCTGCAGGAGGCACGGCTCCAGGTATGCTAACAACATAAATGCTCTGTAGCCCTGGAGCAGAAAGGCTTTTCCTGCTGCAGGTCTGAAAAAGGAAACCTTGGGCTTTCAGATTTCTTCTAACAATAGAAAGCCTAATAGGCAGATCATCTCCCGGACCACAAATGCCTCTTTCTCTCGGCTACTTTTATTTGAGAAGCTTAAACACATCTAAGGAGCTTAGTTGTCTTGTAGACACAGGCGTACACCTGGGAGAGGGGCAAGGGAATCCCCGGACAGTCTTACTATCAGCAGAGAACACTGATGTTATCTTCTTTACTAACCCGGCTTCGGAACAGCTCTCTTTCTGTCTTCTCTCCACCTCTGCCACTCATTCTCTCTTGTCTCCAGACATAAACACAGACCCCCTGTCTCTGATGCTCCAGTTCCTGCTGCTGCAGGAGAAAGCCACCTCAATCTGACCCTGTTTAAATCCTTACGGCTCTGTGAGATGCAAGACTGCCACTGTGGTCCAGGCACCTCCTTTGGCTAGGATGACAGAGTCAGAGGGGAGCAGCAAGGGAGAGAGAGGCTGGGCAGAGCTCAGATATTACTATCAGGTTTCCCCCTAACTACACCAAAGGCTGGGTGTGAGCCAGAGCTGCCAGTGGGCTCTTCATATTCCCAGAGGCATTTGAGCATTCTGCTTATGAAAAAAACATGCAGAAGGAGTTAAGTATTATTTCTGGCATTTCGTTTTCCATTATTTTAGTAGTGAGGGAGATGAATGAAGGGATAAAGCTCCAGACGCAGCAAATGGACATTAAAGAACTAGCGGCAACAAAGGCTAACTGTTGCATCGCCTCACGTCATTGTGTGTATGAGCCAAATAGCTGCACTTGAACACACCTCAAAGAGTACAGCCAACAGCCAGTTAGCACTTTAACCCGTGCCAGCATGAAAGGAAATATATCTACGTATATCGATTCATCATACCAGAAGGTGGCGTTAGCCTGTATTCATCATTCAAGAAGAAAACCTAAGACTGTGGATAGAAAAAACCATCATTATTATAAAATATTGTCATACAGAGTTGGCCAAATATATTTTCTTTACACTGCATTGTCTTCAGTTTCTTCATTCCAGAGGACCATGCATTGTGGAAATGTATTTGTGTATTGGAATGATCAGTGAAGAATGAGAAGAGCCTTCTGCGTGACCGCTCTTGATTCTAGTCATTTGCCTTGACACAATGGTCAATAGCCGACTGTCAGCGAGTGTGTCAATGCCTTATGAAAAGCAGGAGTGGCAGTGTTTGAGTAATTGGAAAGCAGCAGCTCTCTGTTTGCATCATATGTTTTGGATACAGTAACAAATCCCACATAGATACTTTTCTGTGACCGACGAAATGCATTCCATGTTTTCTGACTGTAGCTTCCAAAGCATTAATCAAACATGCTTAAGGAGGCTGAAGTGGTTTCTGTCATTGGACCTTAATCCTTTAGTTCGGCTTTGTCACTGTCCCTCCTCATGTTTCACTCCTCTTTCACAAGCGCAAGCTAACAATTTTCACTCTTTGTCCTGGCTCCATTGTGAGAATATCATGAAAGTTCACTCACAAAACGTCTTTGACCAAGCACACTCAGGCCTGCGGACAACTTCAAACACAGCTGCCCATCAGAGGCTTCAAATTTTAGTCTTTAATCTGTGATTTATCTGAACTGCCGGGTTTCAACTGAGTTGCCAGGGCTCATTGGTCAGACTGTGGCAGAAGGCATCATAAACCCTTTAACAGAGTTACTCTGTGTCGCTTATTATTCAATATCTAGCACAGAGCTTTAAGTCATGACGGATTTTGAGTGAGTTTTAATGAAAGATTTCCTGCTTGGTCTCTGCCAGGCCTTCTACCACGCAATATCATCCGCTCCTTAAGAGTACACTCCTTCAAATTTACTGTGAGGGAAAAACTGCAATGCTAAAAACAGAATATTTTCAAAGGAACGGGACCGTAGTCAAGGAAAGTAACAGGAGCTGCATCCGACTTCAGACCCCAACATGGGTCACTGAGAGTAAGCCTAGTAAAACCCAGAGGGCCATGTCCCCCCTCTCTTTTCTCCAGTTCAGGCCACAGATGAGGTGATCCACATGGTGGGGGGAGTGTGTATTTGTGTCTGTGTGTGCGTGAGAGTCTGCAGCATAAGGAGGAAAAAGTCACACTTTGGTTTTGCTCCAGGACAGGAAAACGCTGAAGTAAGCTCACCCGTCAGCTCCAAGACTCCTGAATAAAGAGCTGGCCTAATTGTACGTAATTCAGTTGTGTGATGTATTCTTTTAACACCCTTTAAACAGCCTATGTGCACATGTATGCATATGTGAATGTAAAGCCAGCAGCAGTGTGGCTAAAGAAAAGGTCATGCGAGGAGAAAAACACCCAAACTGAGGCTGTAATGAAATATCAGGCTCTTTTTTTCCCCCTGCAGCTGATGTGTGTGTTTTTCTGACAGCTACATTTTTTTTTTCCTGCTCTTTGATAAGTGTCAGGAACCGAGTTCACCTATTTCACGCTGTACAGACAGAACAGAACGGCCCCCACAGGCAGAGGAAGGAGTTCGGTCTGTCAAATGATGTCAGTGTTTGGAGAGGATGAGTGTGTTGGTGGAGGGGGTGAGATGAGTCTGGCAGAGGGGAGGGGAAGAGTATGTGTGGGGGTGGAAACACGAGATCCCCCACAGAGATGCTAAACTCCATTACAGACTGAAAGAGAGGAAGGAGGACTCTTTACAAGGATGAAGAAAAACCTTCCACTTTTAATCTGTGTGCAATCTAAAAATAACCTCCCCGCTCTGTCTACTGCCCACTGGGGCAGGCTTGTTAAAGAGTCTGTCTCCTAAGAGGGAGAGTCAAAGTGCTGCAGAGGACAAAACAAGAAGAAGAAGGGAGAAAGAGGACGAGAAGAGAGGGAGGGATTAGGATGGAAAATGGAGCACAAGTGGGAGGGCAGAGGCAGAGTACGAGCAAAGGAGGAAGAGAAGGGAGAGTCCTGGGAAAGATGTGGGACAGATGAATCTTTCGAGAGAGTGAGAATGAGTTCACAAAGCTGCAGAGACTGCCGAGTGGGTCAGACTACTATGCTGTCAACTGTTCCCTCTCCCCACGCCAGTGAGCCAGCCGGACTCCGTGCTATGCCATTACACACCTATTTGGCCCCGAGGCCTTTGTTAGTCTTGGTGCTGCAATAAAAGCACCTAGTGCTTGGAAATGTGGCATAACAGAAGAGCTTTTACTGGGCCCGGTGGCATTGCCCTTCTCTCAGAGCTGTTCCCACACAAGCAGTGAATCACACACACATACTCACACACACTACAGTCACCCATTCTTCAAATTGCTTCCCTGCTTTCCAGTCTCAGTGTCTGACTCACAACTCGCTACTGTACCAGTTCAGCCAGCCGCCCAGCCTGGTGTGTCATGCTCATCTCTGTTACCGTTATGTTCTTCTTCTTCTCCTTTCCCCGTCTGCCAGGAAAATGAATGGAACAGGTGAGTGTTGGTTTGTTTTCAGTGGGGGACTGGGATCTGGTCATCCGGGCCAGAGACATCTGAGGGGAATGGGTTCTAAGAATAGTACACACTGTCTCTGGGATGTTGAGATCCTCCCTTGGAAACTTAAACAATCTCTGGCTTTATTCACTAACATTCATTTAGGAGGAGACGTCCCTAGACTGGACACACCCATGGTTTTTGTCTCTCTGAACAATCTGGAGCAAATCTGGCACAGCTTAGACCAGGTGGAATCGACTGTGATCGTCACTCTGAACCTGCTGTACCTCTCAGCACCCTTCCTCTGACCTGAGTGAAAGACGTGACGCGTGTTTGATCTCAACATTCCAGTTTAAGCAGGAGCTAGTAAAGACATCCCACCATCCTTACTGCTTTCTCTTTATAGCACGCACCCACACCGCGACTGCCAACAGTTACATATTGTTCAGATATTCACTCGGACGACACAAGGAGCAGTGCTGTAAAATCACAGCAGCGCAATTAAAGAACAAAGCTGATAAACGACATGTGGACCTTTTAAGACTGAAGCAAGATCACAGAAATATGCTGAAGTCACATACCTTATCAGGAGTGCCTTTTTACTACTGTGATGTCATTTTTCCCCTTTAAATCGGGGGCCCTAACCCCCTACCACCATTACGTTTTTCTTTTTTTTAGTAACAATGGAACATCAGCTGGGCGTCTGTGGAGAGATTGCATCACCGAGCCTGTGGGAGCCACAGCAGCACACGCAAGAGAGAAGTGAGAACAGCACGGAACTAGCTTAGCCTGTGACTAACAGAACGCCATTCATAAATTCCTCCCTAGATTGTGGTCAACTAGACAAAATCCGCGATGACTGTTAAACCCTGCAGACATGATTACGCATACGCAAAGAACACCGCTGTCCTCAAATGTTCTCTGCTGACTTTCACCGCGGCTTTAAAGGAATAGCGGTCACTAATCTTGCCATAGAAAGGGAGGTACTTCCAGTATAAGACAAAATGTCCTTGGGTAGAATTTCAATTTTTTGTCTTAACAGCAACTATTCACTGGTCATTTAAAACCCCACAACAGAGATTTGGGTTTTTCAGTCTCTGAAGTTGGTCAATGCTTTTAACGTTTCAAATCCTCTCAAAAACTTAACGACCTTATATTTCACTTTAATTGCCCTCTGCTCCTCTCTCTGCTAGCTTGATAGCAAGGTGGATAAGGGATGCAGAGTCCACTCTCTCTCTCTCTCCAGAGAAAAGCTGTTGCATTCGTGTACTCCTCCACATAGTTTTCAGTGCATGAACTTTAAACATGTCTTCTTTGTGAAAACAAAAATAAGTTGATGTAATTTTGAGTCTTTAAAGTCTTTAAAGTCATGTTGTAGCAGATGAAGAGGGTGTGATATGACAACTGTGCATTTATATCAGGAATGTGCAGTGTTTGCATGCAAAAGTGCGTTTAGCCAAGGCACACTCAGAATTCCTCAGTCATAATCATTCCTCAATGAGTGGAAACAGAACCGGAAAATAGGATCAAAGACATGTAAAACATTACATTTTACATAACTCTGATATATTTAGCATACAGTTTGGATATTTATACACAATTGTTGAACTATTGCACCTATTTCTGACTGCATCTTTGACCAAGATCAGGGCGTGTTTGGGTCACCAATGGTCCTCACATGGCTTCTAAAGACCCACTGAACTTAGATTAATGGCTTTCCTGTTGCCCCAGAGATGCAAGCTGTGCCAACACAAATGGTTGGGCACGCGAGGCTGGCATGACAAATTGAAGTGAGGGCAAAAGGGCAACATGCAGACCACAGTCCAGACAGGCAGTTTTTCTAATGGAGCGCCATTGAGGGCAGCATTAGGACCACAATAAAGAGCAGAGAGGTCAAAGGCGCAGAATTACAGACCCTTGCTCTGTCTCGGCCTTTTAATGGACTGTGGCAAGGCTTCCGATCCCAACAGCTTGGCCAAATGGTTTATTCATCAGAGTTGCTCATGGGTGCAACACTAACACATTTCGTGCGTGCAGAGGTTGACACATAAATTACAGTGTGCTATCCTGACCTCAGCCTGTGCAAATGCAAATGTTTTCATCTGCCTCATGTGCATAGCACTAAAAGCAAAAAAAAAAAAGGCTGGCAGACCATACAGTAAAAGTCACTATGGTCATGTCATTTGTGTTATTGATTGGGATTTTACAAGCTGTCTGAAATGTGAAACATCATTATAGTTGTATACACTAAAACATATAAACAGTGAAAGAGATAAACAATTCCCAGCTAAAAACCTGAGTTAAGTCCGTCTTTCACTTTTGTGTATCTTATTCACTGATTTATCCTAATTTCCGACTTCAGAAACTATTGTTTGTGGTAATCCTCAAAAGTTTCTTAGTTTTTAGTGACTCATCCATTGCATCCTGTCTCTGATTCGAGCGCTGACCATTGTCAACACCACAGTTCACTGTTTACTTTATGTTTTCCAAGTTTTGAATATGTGACAGTCTAATATGGCATCACATTCTTGAAGTTTTACCTCCCGCCATGTAAAGTCAGTCAAAGTGGAAAAACAGAGCCTGTAAATCATAGCTCATTCTCAGACTGGATTTCCCTGAAATAGATGAGCGTGCATCACCACGCTCTCGCACACACGTTTGTGGGCACGAATGTTTGCGTGTGTTTGAAGGTCAAGAGGGGATCGTAGGTGGTTGTTTATGCAGTGACGGAAAGGAAGCAGAGTGACTGTGAGAACCGGAGTTACGAACGCTCTGGGTTCCTTGTCTTTCTCAGTCACCGAGGAGGAAAGTGCTTGAGCAGATCTAGATGCACAGCAGCTGTAAAAATAGGAAGGAGAGGGAAAGTATGATTCATGTGATGGAGGACAGGATTACTCAAGCTCGCATATACTCTTTTGCTGCAGTATGTAGAAGATCCAAGGGATGTTCCCGATCCAGGCCTTATCAAACAGCTCCCACAGTGACTCAAAAAAAAGATCAGTTTGATAACGGGGCAGCTGTGGATTAAGAAATGCTGATAAAATTACAATCAAAGTCCTAGTGGTTTATTTTGTCATGATGAATGATGCCCTTAAAGATTTTCTGCCAGCAGTGTGTTTGAGGTCAGCAAAAAATGTGTAAACTCTCACTGATATCCAAGGATTTGTATATCTTCTGCTTCGAGGCTGCTGCAATAATCCACACTTGTATCAGAAGCACGTTTGCCTTTTTAGTGTGTTTGGGGTCTTTAGCGTAGGATCATCTGACAAACTTGGAATAGAACAACCTCATTCATCCTGCATCCTCTCAGAAAATTAAACATATCACAGGAATGGAAAATTGTGTTATCTTTGTGTCTTTTTATCAAAATACTGTATTAAGTGCTCCTGAATTGGTATATTTTCCATATGACATGGGTTGAGAATAAATATTCCAAGGTACACAGCATTCTCTTTGGGTCGCTCTTTGGCTTGGCCCAGCCGCCTGCCTCACACACAGGCATGTGAAGCCAGAGAGGTTTGGCACAGTTGAAGCACAGAAGCCACTCTCTCTGTCCCGGCCTCCAGCGCTGGTCTCCAGTGAGCCTGAGCAGGTCTGAGGGGGAACAACGTGAGCTCTGCCAGGGGCTTTGGTTTGTTCCTCAGCCTTCAGTCAGCCACTGACCTATAATAAGGTCTCCTGTTCAACATGGCAAAGGTAATGGCGAGAGTGGGAAAGAATTTACAGTAGTCTGGCTTGCAGAGTTTGTTGATGGACCAGAGATTAGTTCTGTAAACAGAGACTGGGTAGATACACTGTAATACCTTAACAGAGCTCAGTCAGTAATAGCAATGTTGTTTCTGACAGGCTGTAGTGATTCAGTCTTGGACAGAATGTAGTATCCTCTCATTTCTGCAGGTGTTGACTGAGCCAGTTGAGCAGTATCCTGCAGGCCTGTCCGTCTGGTTGAATCAGTGGTGGTGCTTGTCTACGTTGGTCGAACCTGATGATCCTGCTGAATCAGTGGACATGTTGTCTTAGTAGTGCGGTCCCATCTAGCATGGACTAGATCAATACTGGTGTTGTGTAGCGTTGGGACAGCGGGGACTGGATCAGTACTGATTCTGTTCCAGCCACCATGGGTCAGTGCTACACACTCTCTGTGGCTGAGCTGTGGCTGTATGAATGGCTTCTTGCAGTGGTTGTACAGAGCGTCATTCTTCTCACCCTCATCTGAGGCTGACATCCGAGGGGGAAGCCCAGGGAGCCGGCAGGCTAAATGTTTTTCTATCCCCCTGGTAGGAATGGACGTATCGGGTACTGTTTTAATGCGTTTAAAGTAGAAAAACAAGGCAGTGTCCAATGACTGAAGGTAGAAACGACAACGACAGTAGTGAAAACAGACTGTGGCTCTGTCCGTTTGCTCTCCCCTTGCAATATACAGCAAGGGTAAAGCGAAAACATCCAGTCCAGTGACAGACTCATCATTAATTCTCTGGGTTTGTTTGTCTTAAGAGTTATTTGCCCACTTTGCCATTTCCCCAAGACTCTTAAATACCCCTGCCCCCTTTGCCCCTTATTGGGTCTCTGCTTAAATAGTCCAACGCAGTTGGAGTCCATTATCCTCCGGCTCCTGTCCTCCCATCTGTTGCCAAGTCCTGTCCTGATGGGACAAAGTAAGCATTCCAGGAATAGCAGCACAACACCCAAACCCACCGGCCCCCCTGTGACCGCGAGGGTTCCCATCCAGTAAAAGTTTTTTTCACTGTAAACTTCAAGAGTCATTCACCAAAAAAGTATCTTCCTAACTTTTTGTTGCTCAAATTGAAATTGTCCTTTAATTTATGATCTTGCTCCCCTTTTTTCTTTTCTTATGTAACAAGACAGATGCCAGAGGTGTGGTGAGGCCAGACAGACAGACAGACAGAGTACAAATACTTAACACCAACACGTTTCACCTCCCCGGTCTGGGGGCAGCACTGACACAGCTCGTCTGTCAGGCACCACTGAAAGGAGGGAATGAGCGTGTAGTTGATCTGAATGCCTCAGAGAGGGGAATATTTGTGAATTTTAAAATAAAGCCATCCTGGAAGGGAAGAAGCAGGGAGGAGCATTGGGGAGAGGATGAATAGGGTCCTGTGCTCAGCCCCTGGGTGGACTGAACCCCTCTGTTTGCGCTTTTTTCGGCCCTGGCACACAGGGCTGCCTGTGAGGAGTGGGTCGGAAGCAGGAAGTGGTTGTGTAAGGCGATCTGTGGATGCAGCACAGAGCCCCTTTTCAACAGCAGACCCCTTGGTCCCGTTCTGCACAGCGACACATCAGGTAGTCCTCCTGCTGCAGCCACAGCGAGACACAGGCCACCCCCACAAGGGACCAAGAGACAGAGAGAGGGAAGAGATGAGAGAGAAGGGGACAGAAAATGAGGGTATGAACTCAGCACAAATGACAGTGTGGGCTTCTGCTAATCTAGTCTCTGATCTGAAGAGAAAAGATGTTTTCCAGAGCACTACAGAGGTCTCTGCCAAAATTTGACATGGCTGGACAACAGCCCAAAATCTTATCTATAAAATCTTCCATTATTGCAAAGCAAGGAATGATGAAAATGATACTAAAATTGGACATGGAAGATAAAGTTACAGGTGTACAGCAGGTTAATTTTTCTGAGGCACACCATGGAGGAACCTGTTGAACTATATCTGTCCTTTCTAGAAGAGCTGCTGCATTGTACCATTTTAAACCAGAACTAGATTGGCAGATGATATTCAAAGCCATGGGAGTTGGAATCTGCCTCCTCTCTGCTTGACTTCCTTTCCTCTTCCTCATATCATCTCCCTCTTTGGGACCTTTGGATTTCTCAGGCAACCTATAGTAATTGTTGTAGGTTAATAGCCAAACTCTGTTATATCTTATTTCAGATCCTTCAACTGCCCAAGGTCATCATTCCCCCTTGCTCGGTATTTAAAGATAGTTTTTGCAGCTGCAAATAAAAAGTGCCTCTTTCACAAAGGTGGCCCATTGACAAACACTAATTTTAAACACTGAGTAGGAATTTGAGGCACTCCAACTAGTCCATCACTTTCCCCTTCATTTTGCTTTAATTGTCTTGGCTATTTCCAAACCATTACCATAAAGTGGTTTTGAGCAGGATGCATACCAACTTGTCTCCCGCACTGCTACATAAACAAACACAGTAAAAGGTTAAAGTTAGATCCCAGCAGAAATGTCACTAAATGACAGCTCAGCTGAACTTCATTTGCTATGAATGAGGCTTTTGTTTGAACAGGATATATTGTTATTGTTTCCAAGCGCTACTTTAGGTTCAACTAAGCCGTTGAAGTGGACAAAGTGTCGGGGCCCCAAAATAGAAACAATTATTTAATAGTGTTTGTTCAGGCAAGGCAGCCTTTGTGTATGAGTGCCCATCAGAGTGGGAACTCCAGTACTTTAACTTTATTTTGGTAATACACAATGTATTACTGCAACAGAGTCTTGCGGTTTGTATTATTGTGACATAGATTAAAGTGTGATGAAGTGATCTGGTCAAATCTATGTCTCTGGCAAATCGTTTAGCTCCACTGAGCCTTTGAAGGTCTGCCCAGGCCATGGAAAGCTTTGAGAGCCGAGACACAACAGAGAGGAACATAGACACAGACAGAGTCCAGCTCAGTGTCCCAGCATAACGCTAATAAAACCAAACAGATGAAAAACAGGCTTCGCTGCCACCAAAGCCCTGCTGTTTTGTGATTATGTGTATTTTTGTACACCATGTCATGCGTTGACACAGGCTACTTAGGAAAGCCTGAGTCGTAATTAGGTCATTTGGACATTTCCTTGGACTATTTAAAGGAAGACAGGCAGGGTGAATTTGGAAAATGCTGGTACTGACTCACGCACACTGTGCCTGGAATTCCCTCTTTACCATTTGCCAGGGGACTACTGATTTTGGCAATGGTGCAAATTGGACTGAAGAATAAAAAAGGGAGAGTAAAATATTACGCAATGTTTTTTTTTTGCTACCCTTTCCACCCTTCTCTTACTATATGTATTGGAATAGTTGTAGGAGAAAAAAAACTGCTCAAGTTCACCCCAATACACTTAGTTCCAAAAAACCTCGGCACGTGATCATATCCTTTAAATTAGCTGTGTTGCTTCTAGCATTAAGCCGTGACTGTCAATCATGCACTTTCTCCGCTAACATTCATTCTAAGTTTTCTACAAATGTTTTTGTTTCCTCCGAGCACCAACCCCCACCTGCCCCTCACTTCCTGTGAACTTCTGTCAAACTAAAGAGATCTGCTTTCTTGTGCATGTGGGAGAAGAGTTGGAGAAAGAAATGGACACAGCAAAGAAAGACAGAGTGAAGGAAAAAAGCAAAAAGGCAGGGGAATGCATCTGGTGTTTTGGTTTTGGAAGCAGATGAACCTAAAAGTGCAGTCAACAATTCTAATCCAACACAGTTTTTGTCAAATTTAGCAAATACCTCTTGTAGCTAACATAGCCTCACGGTTTGCTAGCTGTTTTTTCTGTGTTCTCATCCCCTGGAAAAATCCAGTGTTTGTGCCCTGGCTCTCTAGATGGGAAACAAACAATATTTCAGCCAATCAGTGGAACTAGTTGACATCTGCCTCTCTATCTCAGCTTCATCTGTTCTTCATCTTTCAAACCTTCGCTAACCATGAATGCATCAATACTACCTCACTGACTCAATATTTTACTCACCACAGTAGACCTCACATTCCCTCCCTTGAAATTACACATCCTGTGTAACACTATTTGTTGAGGCTAACTTAGCCTCGGGCAGCAGACACTCTGTATTTCACTATATTGCTCCTGTGGTCAGCTAGCCCAGCTGTTAGTGTTGTTGCCTTAGCAATACGCATCCATGAATTTAAGGAGCGTAGCTTCTGAAAGCAGGGGTTTGTTTGTTTGGTTGCTGAGGTCACTTATTAACAGTCTTTCTCCAGAGGGATCCTCTTGTAGTAAGGTGGGAGTGAGATGCTTTTCAGGTCCTGTTCGTTTCTCAGCTCCTGCCTACGGCCTTTATTTTGTGTCTCTCAGCTCACATCACATATTAGTTTGTGCCAAGTCCATAGGAAATGAATGACTTCCTGTCACGAGTCTGCTTACTCTTTGATTTAAATATGTGTACCAGCATCCAATTTCACTAAAACATGTTTGATTCATCTACCTGAGCTTAGAAAAGTAACATGACAGAAACTTCTATAAACCCACTATCAAAGGGCACGTCAGTCACAGAGTATATACTGAAATTACACATGAAAGCATTCTCATGCCTAAATGATGCACAGTCACCCTCAGAGAGATGCACACATATACAATTATACCTAACTAAGTGTGCAAAAGTTCTCACACGCAATCAGTGCATTCGTGTAAACCTGACACGCTCGTCTCTTTAAATTGCAAACATGAACTTAGACCAAAGGTTCATTCATAAGTAGTGCTTTTGTATAACAGCCAGCTCTGTATTCTCACAAGGACGCTGTATTTCATGAGAATTAGCTTGTTTAATTTGGCATTGATTTATGGTGCGTTCAGGTAGCCTACTTTCTCCAAATAAAGGAAAATCCCCTCTTTTACAGTCACGTGTTGGAACTTGACTGTCAGTCCTGTTGTTTGGATTGTACGCAAAGAAACCTCCCTCTAAGACTTACAAGCAAAGGTCTCACCTGAGGGTGAAAGGTCATGGCCTGCAGCTATGTTGGAGTTAAGACCAAACAGACTTCATCCCGATACTGGCTGAGTATCAGAATACGGATTTCTGCCACTCCCAACCTGCCCAAGTCACACTTTTAAGTATTTTTTTTCCAAATTTTACTGCAGAGGCAGAGGGTACACCACTCTTTTTATCCCATATTTATCATAAAAAAAACATTTACAAAACATTAATCATGAGGATATAAAGTTTGGAGGCTCATCCGCCTTAAATCACTTAGTTGCAGCTGTGTACAAGAGAAACAAATCAAAGCATTTATTTTAACAAGATTAAACTTTATGGTTTGTACTGTACTTGACTTATTTATTTCACAAGAACACATGAAATGTCAAATTCCAGATGAAGGTAGGGTTGCTTTTAGCTCTTTTGCAGGAGAATATAAAATTTCCTGACTGTTCAAAACATTAGCCCTTAGCACCAACTTCATGTCGCCTGTAAAAATCATTATCCAGCTTTTGTGACACTTAGTTATGCTGTACAAATAGAAGCATGTGTACTGCTGAATAAGTGCTTTGCCAATTATGCATTACACACTGTATTTGGATAAAGGGGCTTCTGTCAAAACATGTGAGCTAAGTGACATGAGGACAGTTACCTCCAGCCCTGCTTGCCTGTGCATGCTTGTCTCAGGTGAGTCTGTGCATTGATTCATGGGAGGGAGGCTGACGGGTCAGTAAGAAAGGGCTGCGTCCCCTGAGGCCATGGGCTGCATGTCTGCCTCTGCAGGCCCAGTCTCCTCTCTGGACTTTCACCTATGTGGTGGTCAACTTCCTGAACTTCTCTCACTGCTGCTGGCTTCCTCATGGAAGAGGATATGTGAGCAATAAAGCAGTTTAACTGTTATTTAGCTAGTTGTTGCACAAACAAAGGGCTTCCTCTGTGATACATTTGAAAATGAGCATTTATCAGTGGAGGCCTTCAAAGTATTCTTGCAATACAGGATAACTGAAAACTTGGGTGCTGCTAAGACATGTATTTATATTAGAAAAATACAAAAGTCATACTTTTACATATAAAACTAAATGCTGAAATAGTCTGTATGTGTGGCTGTCAGTAGCTACTTGCATCTGAATGTGGGCTTGCACACTCGCATGTTTATATTTCTATAGAAATGACAGAATGAAGATGTCCCATTTGCAGGTAAAACTGAATTCTGTCAAGTCAGCCTTTAAGTACTGCCATAACAAAATTCAAAGGAGTTTTCTTTCACAGCTGAATGTCAATATTTCATCTGTTAGCATATGAAACAAATTTTTTGATTTATCTTTTTTTAATGTTTGTTGCTTTATGGCTGGTTAGGCTCTCTTTAGCATTTTTTGGATCACAATTAGAACCACAGATTTATGATTTCCTAGCAGTGTGTGTAGCAGAATTCGTTGAAGTCAAGACGGCCATATTTCATCTGTCATCTCTTGTTTATGTGTGTGGGAGGTCCGTTCACCACATCCAGATTCAAAGTTTTCTTTACTCAGTTGTCATTTTAAAATCACAGTTTCGCTGGTTACCTTTTAACCAGGGTTAAATAAACTGATAATTCTGGATGTCTTTTAGTGCATGTGGTGAGTTTTGAAAAAAATACCTTCTTAATATCCAAACATATGTGACCAATGCAAGTTATTTTTTAAAGTGGAATATTTTTGGCGTATGCAGTTGAAAAAAACTTTTAAAAATATTTACCCATTTAAATGCTCAAGCACGGCATCAGACATCATGATGATGACTAAGTTTGAGGTAACAATGGGCTGTCTTTAATAAATTCTTGTCCAATACCATCTCAAAGTGTCTTTTACATTTAATAAATCTTCGCTGATTTTGAGAAGCAACCAAATACTTTGGCTCTGGCAGAAAAAGGACAAGCAAATATTGATTCGCTGAAGGAGGAATGCAAGAGGAATAAAACCCGAATGAAGGATTTTGTCCATTAAGGATAAGGTTATCATGGCTATAAGTGGGAGTCAGGAAATTTTGTTTAGCTTGCCCTTTCACTAATATCCTGTTCTAATCGTCTGTGTTTTAAAGTCTATCACGCACTTGACCTGTTTTTTTGCACGGCCACACAAGTAACGTTCCTTTAACATGCAGAAATAAGGGAAACTGTGTCAAAAAAGAGGAAAAAAATAACTCTTAAACAAAGATTCCATCATGTTTGTGGAATGCTGTGGTCTGCAATATGGAAACACACTGAGTCCAGAATCCAGCGGTTAGAAAAAAAATAAATACGAGAAAAAAAACTCGTCTGAGAAAGAGGAAAAACTTGGGAGGGGGTAGAGGGGAGCCTCTGGAATTACACACCAAAACCCCCATAGACACACACACACACACACACATATGCATGCACACAGACACTCTCATACTGAGACAGTCTGACACACACACATACATGCGCTCCTTCCATCTTCCCCACTGCGCAGCTAACCACATTGGGTTAAGGGTGGGGTTAGGGGTGGTGGAGGTAGGGAGGCACAAGTATAACAGGCCTCCTTCAGTACTGAGCTCACTGTTTCATTTGAAGTGCTCTAACGTCGGTTTCTCCGGCATTTTTCAAATATTCTGACTTAACCTCCCAGTACGGATTAATTTTACTCTGCAAATCATAAATCGTTGAAATTTAGTTAGTAAACTACTGACAGACTATTACTGTTCACACGTCAACAACCAGAGCTTCTGCATTAATAACAGTTTGGTGGTATAGTTATGAAAGCATGCTGGGCTCTCCTCACAGCGCTGACATATCTCCTCTCCTATTATGCTTTCAAATGGATCTTAAGATCTTAAAGGCAAATTGTTTGCATAATGGATGTTTCCAAAAATACAGAAGAGTAGGCAGGCACGCCGACCGAGGGCTTGGCGGCGCGCCCCGGCCGTGGGCCTGGGCCAGCCTTTTTCTCGCTGTGCATTCTCCCCGCTGGACCAGTCACACTGGGAGAGGTGTGAGGAGAGCAGTCAGACAGCTCTTGGTCCGCCACCTGATCTTCTTCCCCCTGCATCCCTCTGATTACACAGCCCACCGAGCTACACAGAACACTTAACACCCCCCTCTACCCATCCCACACTCATCACTTTGTCTGATTTTCCCACTCTCGAGCTCCCCTACTGCTCTTGTCAAGATTATTTTTCCTCCTCTTCTCTCCTCTCCATCACCTCTGATCTTCTGACCCATCGTCTTCATCTGTCTTCTCCCTCGCAGTGGTCTTTGAGACAACTCTGTGGTGATATTTCAGCAAAGGGAGCATCTGGAAAAGCTGAACCCGTTTGGAAATTCCTGCTAATGCCAGTTATTGATTTAGATTATAATAAAGGGAGTCATTGTTTGTAGAGGTGGATTGCTCAGCCTGCTGTTGTCCCTCTTTTGGCTTTAATAATGCTTTTTGTCTCTGGAGAGTCATCGTCTTCATCTGTTTTGTGCTGCATCTTATGCTGCACTGTAAGGACCGACTCTCTTGGCAGCTACAGTCTGCTTTTATCATTGTTTTTAGCCACCTTTGGGTGCTCTCCTGTTACAGAACAAACATCAATAGTCATGTTGAAAACCTCAGAAAAAAGAGACACTGAGTCTTAAGTCTTTTAAGTTAACTGAGTTGGAGAGATACAGAGCTTATGAGGAGCTTTGGCCTCTTGGAAAATAGAAATCACGAAAGCAATTACAAGCTTAAAGCACTGATGTGATGAGTCGACAGAGATTTTCACGGTGTTACCAGCATATTTTCACTCAAGCCAACACCACATACATCCTGAACCAAAATGACAGGAAAAAGACTTTCAGGAAATTGAGTTTTCATTCAAGCACCTTTTACCCACTTCCTCAACTCTCAGAGTAATGTATGCCCCTGTGTAAGTAATGAAAAAACCTCTAGTTTTTTTAGTTTTGCGCTAGTCATGTACTCTCTAATACACATACATACACGCAAATACACACATGCACAAAGCACACTTCCACTCCATGTACCACAAACACACCAATTCTTCAGCACTCAGCAGTCTCGAGCATTAGGGTGGTGTTGTGGTGAAGCCATATGAGGCGCTGCAGCTTGAGAAACTTAGTGATTTGACAGGAGGCCTAAGGAACACACACTCACACAGCCTTAATTGACTTGTAAATCCCCACTAAAACACACTTTTATGGCACAGCTTTTCAACCAGTTACACAGGATTTGATATTAACTTGTGCTTAGCTTGCATTTCTGTCACCCTGCACCCTCTTTACACGCAGTCCGAGAGAAATTTATGTATTTCAACTGCCACCAAATTGGCAGATTGATATGCATAAAGTCTGTGTCTGGCCCTATTTAGATGAGAAAGGTGTAAGAGCAGAGTTATCTGGCTGCTCAGAGCTGTAGAGGAAGTGGACATAGCATTTGTTAGGATATAAATGAGCCTTTACTCATTGTAAAGTGACATCTTGGGCTTTGGTGCTACATCTGTGAGGCCCCTGTGATCCTCGTACTGTTCTTTTTGTTGCTGGACGCATCCATCCTCAACCCCATACCCCATCTGCCAGTCTGAGTAAATACAATCGGGGCTATGAAGTATGATTGTGAGTGTTGACTCTGTGGAGCTGGATCAAGTACTTCCTGGTGGAAATGCTGCCAGGGCCATTCACACCCGTTTCCCCAACCCAGTGGCAGTGATAACGGCAGACACTCTGGCTTTCAGATTGTGTGGAGCTGTAGTGGGGATGTGATTTTTCACAACCAGCCTAAACTCAGCCAGGTCTCAGCCTCAAGCCTCCCTCCCAACTTGCTAAATACCTCTGGGAGGTTTTACAGAGGATGGGACAAGGAAACACATGGCAGAGAGTGATCCCTCTGGGTAAAAGTGGAGGGTTGTGTCTCAATAATCCATTTGTCAGGTGGTATCTTGACACAGTATCCACTGGTCTGTGGACATAAACATCGCCCTCAAGATACAATGTTACAGGCTGGACCATCTTATCTGATAGCTGCATCCTCGGGCCCTGTCCTCCTCTCTGTGCCTGCGAGAGGGCCTTGACTTTATACACTAAATAAATTTGCCCTTTGGGACCTCATATGCACCGGTGGGGCCCCTAAAGCCTCTTCAGTCCCCTCCTCTGGGGCCACGAGCTTCCATTCACACTGTAAAGCAGTCAACACACCATGCAGTTTTCAAGACTTCTACCATTAATAAAGCAGCTAGGCACGTTCTGGTGAAATAATGTGCTTTTAATTGTGAACAGCACTATGTTTCAACATGACTGTGGTTTGGTTATTTTACCAGAGTTCATGAAAGATTTATTTGTGTACAGTCTGTCATCATCTACATGATTATCAGCACTAAAGTCGTGTCAAACAGTCTTATTGCATCAATGTTGACATGATCAGATAAGATCTCTTCTAAGGAAAATCTAGGTGTGTTAAAAAGAATAAAGTGTATAACTTTTTTTTTCCTATGAAGTCTTCACTGGAGAGCAAACTGCTCTCGAAAAATACTGTTGTTTGTTTTAAAATAGAACTTTGCTACACCCACCTAAAAGCAGATATTTTGAAAAACCATTGCATGCATTGTTCGGCTGTGGAGCCTCACCTCACATTCTTTTTTTTCAAACAAAGGGAGCATTTCTGCAGCTACTTTGCTCTTAACAGAGGAGCTTTAGCAGCAAAAAAGAGAAAAATATATATATGTGTGTGTACAATCCTAATTAAATCAGTGCATTATCTCAGGCTAGCTGATAAAAGCTGAGCCCCTGAACTTGTGGAGCAGCATGCAAGCATTCATGATGGAAACATCTGATGCTAATCTTAAAATGACCCTGGGAGAGCAGACCAACATAATCTCCTAAGAGACTGATGGGGATGGAGATTTGATGGACATATTTTCTGCATCTTTGCAAAGGCAATATGCAGTAAAGCACATTCACTTCACTTGTCCTGATAACAGGACATTAAATTTATTCATCCTTTTTGTTCATTAATTTTAAGATGTCAGCATCATCGGTCCACTGCACAGCGTTGTGTATTTTTTACTATATTTTGGATGATTATCCACAACTGGTTTGAAATTTATGATGCAGAAAGGCAATGCATCCTGTTGTGTGTGTTTAATAATCTACTCAATAGTCATCCATCTCCTCCTCTGCCTGTGTTTTCTTTTTTTTTGCCCGTCAGAGGGATTTTTGAGATCAGTTTTTTTCAGTCAAACAGGGTGGTGTGTGCTGTACAGATTGTTATTTGCCTTTAAGGTACATTGTGATTTGTGATTCTGGGCTATATAAATAAAAATGACTTGACCTGACAGATGGATGGATAGAGGCTCAATAAAAAAGTTCACGTGTGCCACACTGATGCAGCAATACTGCAATGTAATTGCACGGTTTTTGCTCACTCCTCCTCTTTAAATAGCCTCCTGAGAAAACCATAAGAGAGCCCCTGAAACTGTCCAGGAATGTATCTTGCTTAAGGACACTTCAGCAGGGTGGAGGTTAGCCAAAAAGAGGCTTGAACCTAAATGCACTTGTTAGGTGGTGTTTACCCCGTGATTGACTTTGGTAACAGCAAGGGGGGGA
>JAPZDZ010000023.1:10557760-10579987 GCA_029783805.1 Acanthurus tennentii | reverse complement strand
GAAGGTGGGGTGGAAGTTTAGTTACCAGGCCTAGAAATTACATTTCAGTGCTAAATCCAAGTTTCATCTGGTCTGACCTCAAAAGAGGCAGAGGCAGTGGAGGGCCAAAGTAAACTGGGACCTGAGAAGTTGTGTCTGGGATGTCTGAGGAAAGGCAACAAACGTCAGTGTGCCCACAGTTCTCACTGTCTAATGGCTGACTGACTAATCCCTGATATTCCTCCATGATCTAAACCTGCAGCCCTTCTGTAGCATTAGAACACTGTGGCATTGTGTTCCTGCTCTTAAGGAGTCTGTGATTCATTTACTGGCAGTGCTTTTTGGATCCATGTACTGTATTTTCTCCTCCTCAGCACTGTAGTGAGTTTCATCACTTCAACACCAAACTGTCTTTGTGTGACTGTGTACGCAGAGGATTTTGACTGTCATACTTGTACAGCCATCAATCCACTGCTGTAAAGCAGGAAGTGGTCCAACTCTGCCGCCAATGAGGCGGCATTTACTTGTTTTAAAAGTCTTTTTATTTTTGTCAGGAGTAAAGACTTGGAGTGTTAGTAGTATCTCCAAGACTTGGAGTACTTGAGTTTAACAGTGTTATAAATTCCCCATAGATTCTACTAGTTCTTTTGCAGCACTTCTGTGAAATGCTGCAATAGTGCCCTCTGCTGGCCAAAACTAGAAATATTGTAATTGCATTTTATCTCACACATGAAAGCAGATTTTTGTATTATTTATTTTTGTAATCTATCTTCTGAGCACATCCTGTCATAACTGTATTTGTTTCATGCAAGCATTCCTCACATTTCAATTTTCCTTATGCCTGCACTAAAAAATGAACGAATAATGTTTTTGTGTGTATTTCAAAGAAGTTTGTTTCTTTTATAGTGTTAAATGTTTTGCTAGCATGTTCAGATAGTGTTGTCTTCATTTTAAAAAGTACATCATCTAATCACACACATTTTTTTTCTAATCAAACAGTAAAAACATGTCTGATCCCTCTCTGTTCTCCTCTTCTTCCAGGACTGCTTTGCTTTTGTGCCATATCCACGGTTCACAATGAAAGTGAAGAGATGAGCCTGCAGCGAGGAGCCCTGTCCCTGCAGTTCCTGCCACTGGACGCATACTGATTCATACTACCCAGAAGACAATGCCCCTGTCTCCCAGATAGCACTTCTGAGGACCAGGCCTTCATAGCGCGCATTGTGCACCATGGCAGGAGAGACTCAGCGAATGCATGCTGTCAAAGAGCTGGACGCTGAGTCCAAACTGCAGGATGAGGGGACGGCACCGGAACAGCAGAGTGACAAAACCACAAAGGAGTCTTCAGAGCACTTTTCAAACGCAGGCACTGAGACCAGAGCCAGCAGCAGAGGGGCCAAAGTTGAGAAACTAGAGAAGGAAAGGGACTGTCCTCAGCAGCGTGAGGCTGTGATACGGCCACAACAAGCAGGGAAGATTGACTTCAGTTTACTGCAGAACAGATCGAAATTTGCCACTGACAGGGCTTGGTCGACCGGCAAAGGCAGCCCCCAGTCCCCGAGTGGAAAGGGCCGCAGCCGAGAGAAGGGAAAGCGGTCAGGAAAGACAGAGCGTGGCAAC
Organism: Acanthurus tennentii; assembly: GCA_029783805.1. Classification (NCBI taxonomy): domain Eukaryota; kingdom Metazoa; phylum Chordata; class Actinopteri; order Acanthuriformes; family Acanthuridae; genus Acanthurus; species Acanthurus tennentii. The sequence continues at coordinate 10,578,388 of JAPZDZ010000023.1, read as the reverse complement.
CCGCAGCAGCTGTACAGACTTAGCATTACAAATCCACGCTCCAATCCGACCATTGGTATTGCCTACCCACAGCAGAAGGTTTCGCCACCCAAGAAGTTGGAGACCAGTCGTGGCCCAGTCTCTGGCAGCTACAGATTCCACGTTCCCAGTATACCAGAGAGAGAGGCCGAACTACAGCAAGAGGAGCTCAACTATAGCCGCTGCTTCCAGGAGGCCTCCTCTAACCTTACCTCCGCAAGCTATACCTCACAGGCACTGGTTTCCTCAAGTGGAACATCCCATCCGCATCCACCCCTGTCACAGCAGCAGCAGCAGCCTGCCTCAATGGAGAATAACAGCACGCAGCCCAGCAACCAGCTGATCCTGTCTGAGTTTCAGCTAAGTGGATCTAACACATGGCAGTCTCCAGAAAGGACTTTTAATGGTGCTAACTATGGGATTTCATCGCAAAAATCCACTGCCCTTACAGAAGCTAATAAGGCAAATGCCTTTGTGCCTGGTCCATTTCAATATGGATATCATTTTCTGGAAGAATCGACCTCTGACTCTTTTCCCTGTGAACAGAACCCCCAATCCCAAGACTTTTCAGACTCCTCAATAAGTTCTGTTCATGTGACACACAACTCTTTTTCCTTAACACCAGGAGAAGGACAAAACATGGCTCAGAACAGCATTCAGTTCAATAATGAACAGCAGCAGGAGGATAGAGGCTCTTATCCGCAACCACCACAGTCACAGTTTATTCAAGGCGTAGCGTCCTCCATCCAGTGTCCCAGGAATCTGAGTGAGGACTCAGCCAGCAGTGACAGCTCTGGCTCCAATTCACAGCAGTCAGAGCCGGGGAAGGCTGCCCTTCCTGAGAGCACAGACGTTACTGGACAGGCAGACAGCAGAGATGCAGCCATCACCTCTGGGAGTAAAAGGAACTGTCACCCCAAAGACACAGCTGCCAGCCAAAGAACACTTATTCAAGGAAGTGTGCACCATGCGAGAAATATTTCACAAGGTTCAGGCTCCCAAATGCACTTTGCTAACAAAACATTTAACAACCCCCCAGTCGGTAACATTCACACAGGCTCAACACCTTTTGATAAAAACATCAACAACAAGGTTCTAAATAGGTTACCACACTCATGGGAGGGGCCTAATAAGACATATTCACAAGCTGATCAAAACACAATTCAGTATGCAGATATGAATGACAAGTTTCATTTTCAGAACCAGCCAGCACTTGACCAAAGGCCAAATTCATCTAAAAATAACAGAATGCCGTGGCAGCAGATACGACCGACCACTGCCCTGCCGAACCAAAACAGAGTTGAACTATCCAGGCAAATAAGCAGTCAAAAGTTAGCTTATATGGTTTCCCCATCTGACTGGCAGGATGATAATAAGTCACATAAACATAGCCCCCTGAAAACATCCAGCTCATATCCAAACAGCAGAAGTAGTGACGGGTTTTCAAACCAAAGACAAGAAACTGTAAAACACAGCGGCAACACAATCTCAACTTTTAAGGTAGAGATGAGCCATGCACAAGTATGTGAATCCAAAAATAAGGCAGTGTATTTTGGACTCAACCAGCCTCTCCCAGCAGCAGCAGCAGCAGCATCCAGAAACTATAGCTATCCTCCACTACAGGTCCCACCCATGGGACTTATGATGGTTTCACCTTATGAATCTCCCTTACCCTCACCAGTTCATAACCCTGCATCTAGTAGCACCTGCTCCTCCCTCTCCCCTGCATCCACCAGTCCTGTTAACGTCAACTCAGAGGAAAGCCCAATGTCAAAGTCAGCAACCCCTCACCCATTTTATCACCAGCCCCAAACCAAAACACAGCTGCCATCAGAGCACCTGAGCTCTCACCCTCACCAGTTTCACTCTGATGCTCCAAGAAACTTGCCTTATGCATCAGACAGAGCCAAAGACGACATGATGTCCTACCTGCAAAACAGCACACATCCAAAGCCTGCCATGGACGGAAACAAAGGTTACATGGACAATTTTGGGGTGGAGCATCACCAGCCTCCACCGCCGTACTCTGCACATCAGCTGCTAGCCACCTCGTTAGCCGCAGCAAATCTTGACCAGTTAGATGTGCTTCTGACATGCAAGCAGTGCGATCAGAATTTCAACAACCTGGCCTCCTTCCTGGGTCACAAGCAATACTGCGCTCAGCATGCGTTTGCACAAAATGATCTCAAAGACATATCAAAGATGGAGGACAACAGGAAGTTTCACGCAGAACCGGCAAAAGCAGCGTCAACTGTGTCAAATGTTTCAATGTCAAGGTGCCCTTCTGACTTACACTTATCGCTTCTGGGCCTCAATAAAAATGGAGAACTGATATCTGACAGTGAAACAAAGGGAGACAATAAGGATGATCCAATGAAGCTCAACTTGTTCTCTGGTGCTGGTAACCTCCCTGTCCCTCTCTCTGAGCTGGAAATGGAGGACGCCAAGTTAGACAGCCTAATCACAGAGGCCCTGAATGGACTGGGATATCAGTCAGACAATGCAGAGATAGACAGTAGCTTTATCGATGCGTTCGCTGATGATGACCTCACCACTGTGAAAGCAACATCAAACAAACAATGCCTGAAAACCAAAGAATCCCTGGTCTTTGAGAGCAAAAATAAACCAGCAACAGATGATGACAGGGCTTTCACACAGGGAAAGTATTTTTATGACTCTGATGTTGAGAGCCCTGAGACAGATAAACAGTACACAGAAGGCAAACTTGAGAAAATATCTCTGAATTCTGAACAAGACGAGAAAATTAACATAAAAAAAGAAGCCTCTCATAAAAATTCAAGAATTGCCTCAAGAGAGAAGACGAGGGAACAAGACAGCAAAGCGAAAGAGGCGAGGAAACAGTGCAAGAGCGAGGATGAAAACACAAGTACACAAAGGTTTCTCTTATCCAGCAAGTTTTCTGAGCGCTGTGGTGTTAAAAGCTTTCAGGACAGCTCTGCACTTCGAGGGTCAACGCCCTCACAGGCCTCCACATCTCCAACCTCAAGAACTGCAGTGAAAGAGAGCAAGAGGAAAACCACTGGAGGGGGCACCTGGAGCAAAGAACTTATACATAAAATAGTTCAGCAGAAAAATAAGCTCCATAAGCTCCATGTTAAAGGTACCAAAAACCTCCAGTTTTCCTTAGTGATGGAGAGACTGACTCCCACGGTACAGAACCCTGCATTTGGAGAATACGACTACGTCTCAGACTCGGATGATGAATGTGAGCCCGTCAAGATAGCAAGCCAGGGCAGGCTGAATCAAAGCAGCCGGTGTAAATACACATACACTAAAGAGTGCAAATGGAGAGCAAGGAGCGAGAGGGACCAGGCGGCGTGGAGGCATGAGTCGAAGGAGTGTTTTGAAGTGAAGAAAAGCGAGGAGGTCTCTCTCTCGCCTGAGAAACAGGGCTCTCACCAGAGACTCAGGAGGAGAGGCAGCAGGTCGTCCACAAGCAGTGAACTCAGCACACCTGTGAGCGTTTCAAGTGATAGTATCAACAGCCCCAAAAGCGTTGACCGCACTGACTCAGACTGTGAGAAGAAGACAGACGTCAGAAAGAAAGATTCTCCAGAGAGGAAAACCAATGAAAGGCCCTCCCCACAGAAGTTATGTAAAGAGTCCAGCACACCAGCACTGACGCTCACTAAGACTTACAAGAAAAACAACACTGACAAAATCACACTTTCTGATACCAAACACGGAGCGGAGGATCAAAAGAAGTATCATTCAAACCCAGACGCTGCTGATCCAGTGTCAATATCACAAAAAGTGAAAGACACAAACAAAAACTTGGAAAAAAGCAGAAGCTCTAACGCAAAATCGAGAGGAAAGCAAGTGTCTCCGAGAAAAGAAACAGCCACAACAGTCAGTACAGACATAAACACCCTACAGAGAACAGACCATCTTCGCCCTAAAGAGCAACCAACACAGTGTAGCAGTCCAGATAACAAGCCACTACAGCTGGATTCACGCTCTCCCACCACCAACAAAGAAACTGATTTCAATATTGACAGAAGCACAAAGGGCAAAAGAAAAGAGGAGCCTCGAGCCACACAGCCAGAACTATCAGAGGGCAACACATTGGAAAAACAGGGTGACGGTGCGTGTGTGGTGAAAGAGCCCGTTACTTTAGCCAGTGACTTAGACACACACAAGCCTGCATCGCTCTGCACGGCATTGATGGATGGGGTGTGTCTGTCTCCCACTGAAAGCCAAGGCCCGTTGTTACAAAAAGATACACTTCACCTCATGCCCTACCCTCTGGATCAGGAGCAGGGGCTCATGAAATCTCCGCTTTCATTCGACACCTCATCAATGTTCGGGGACCTCGCAGGATTCGACAGTGGCCTTTACTCGGATATGCCAATCCAGAAAGAGGGTTTCCATTCAATAGAGAATCCAGCAGATAAAAAGGAAGAGTTTGTGTCATCCTTCTCTCCCTTTCTGGAACAAAGAGACTGGAATCTTATAGCTAGCCCTGTGCTACCAGATGAGATATCTCAGTACAAAGGAAACTCTGAGAAATCAAATGAAAAGAAGCCAGATTATAATCTGCCAGAAAAAATAATTGACTACAGTGCAAATCTCAACAGCTGCGCATCAGAGGATGAGTTAGAGATAAAGAGAATAGTGAATGAGCTTGAAAACCAGCTGCAGACGACTAAAATGGAAAGCCCATCCCTGCTAGCTGAGGACGTCCCGAAGCAGCTGCAGATGAGCAAATTTTCACCTTTACGTTTGGGTGATGAGTCAGGGAGCAGCGGCTCTGATATGGATATGAGGTGCCCTGTGCAGAGCATTGTTGTGCCAGTGACAAGTTTGCCCTCAGAGCCATTTACTGAACCGTGGGCCAGTCCATTCCAGTTTGACCTAATGAGTGGGCACCACAGTCCCCACACTCCCATTCACAACGAACCAGGGGCGCTCGAACATTTTAATGAGAAAGAGGGTGACGCACCAAATTTGATCACCACAGCTCCGCACATTGAAAACCCTCAGCCCCAGCCCAAGCAGAAATCAGAGGAAGGAAACACTGAAAAAGCAACTCCCTCTGAAACAAAGGAAGAGATTTTAGAACAGAAGAGGTACACAGAAAACCTCATGAAAAGCCTGGAGGTGATTTCAGACTCCATATTCATAAAAGAACCTGTTATAACAGAACGCAAGGAGCTGAAAGTCACCTCTCTCACGAGTCAACAACATCAAGAAACTGAATGTCAGGCAAGCGATGCAGTTGAGAGAGAAGATCACAGTGAAAAGGAAGCAATTACTGGGAAGGAGAATATATTATTACCTCCAAATATCAATGAGCGGAAGGACGATATTGAGTTCATTCTGAATGAGTCACCGTCATCTCTCTCCAACGGCACTGACCCCACTGTTGATGGAAACCGTCCAATTTCATCGCAGCCAAGTCAGCCCACGGAAAACAATGATAGCAAGGCTGAGAGTAAAGTCACATCAGTGGAGGATATTGCCGCGGATAGTAATTTGATTGAGTCTGCTCGCTGTTCAAGTGTGGGTACACATGACCCACATGTAGTTAAGGAATCCCGTGGGAATGGTAAAGGAGCAGAAGATGTGAAGCGGTTATTTAAAAACAGTAATAATGGTCCAGATCACTCGACCACGGAGAGCTGCGAGGAAGCAGAGGCAGTGAAAGGAATCGCTGGTCAATCTGTCACCCATTCTTTTTCATCAGCTCTACCCTGCAGCTCCAACAGTGCAGATGTTGGTCAGAAAATTCAGGGAACAAATCCAGCATCACTTAAAGAACAACAGAAGCAGGGCAATGATGCAAATGTTTGTTCATCACATGCCGGTGAATTGAAAGTGGAATACTTAGACAGCGTATCTGAGGAAATAACTGTTGAAACAGCAGAACGGGATCATTTGATCAGACTTTCTCCCTCTAAAAACTGCAGCCCTGCTAAGAATTACAGCACAAGCACAGCGGCGGATATGTCGGTGGAAATTGTCACCACAGACAAGCCCTGCAGCCCAATACTGGTGGAAAGCAGCACAGAGAGGACCAGTCACTGCTCACCTGCGCGAGACGCCCGGGCCACAGAGAGACAGAGTAATCTGTTAAATCTCTCACAGCCTGATGACAACACTGGCAGTGATTCCTGCAAAATGACTCCACCGAATGATCCCTTAAGAGGTGAAGCAAGTCTTGTTTTCGACAGCATTCAGAAACAAGAGGAGATATTAAATGTTCAAGATATCAAAGAACAGCTCCCTGTAGATTTCATGGCAAGTCACCAAAACTCACCGTGCAGAGAGGAGGAGGAGGAGGAGGAAGAGAGTCACTGTCTTTTTGAACCCACTGCCCAGCCCACCAGTCCTCTCTTACCATCCTCTCATCAAACACCGATGCAGAAATGGGACATGGAGGATAATTTGCATCAGACACAAAGTGAATGTATCAATATGTCTGCTAACCAAGACTCAATTCAAACTATGAAAGCTTCCATTAACAAAGAAGAGCACAGCTATGTAAAAGAGCCGTTAAACAGCAATGAACAACTGAACACAACAGAAGTAATGGAGTATTCTTTGATAAGATCTTCTCCCCTGGACTTGGGACTCATAGCATGTAAAACCCCCACCTCTGAGACCGCCATTCCCTCCCCACTTCCAGTGACCAGTGCAGCAGAACCACCAGAAGTATCAGATGGACTTGAAAAGAGCGATCACATGTATGAATTCAAACTCAGCCCTCTCAACTACAACAGCATCTCAGATGAACCTCCACAACTGAATCAATATGACTACATACCAATTTCACCAGCTGGTAAACCTGAAGAGGCTGCAGGCATCGAGCAGAATCCAACAGATGACTGTGGACCGTGCGACCTGAGCGTTAACCCTGCACTGATTTTTAACAAAACTGAAACAGACACAGAAACAGCAGTAGCGCTGAACTCAGTCCCTGCAGCTGAACTGAATTTATCAGATGAACCACTGGTCCTGCAGCAGAGCTTGAAATTCACGTGCTTTTCATTGGGTCTCCCACCGGAAAACAAAAACAAAGATTCCAACTTGGAGGTTTGCCATGATCCGATTGGATCTGTTCAGCGTTTGCATCTTCATGCGGACATTCTGAGAAAGGTTGACTCAGAGAATTTAGATTCTCACAAGGCTTCTGCTGAGGACACGACACATATCACAAAAAAGATTTCAGATGGTCCGCCCACTCCAAAGCCACTCATCATCTGTGAAAATGAACAAATGCCTCCTCCACCAGATCTTTCAGAGAAGCAACCAACAACAGACTCTGGCCAGTTTTCAACAGCGCAACAAGTACACAAAGAAATATCACCGAAAAAGACACAGAACAACACTCAACAGGGGAAGGTGCTTTGTGAAATCTGCCTCACGTGTTTCAGGACTGTGCCAGGGTTAAAGAGACATAAGGCCATGAAACATTTGATCAGAAGTGAAAAGCCAATTGGCCCACAGAGCACAACATCGAGCCATCAGGGGACTATGCTTATTTATGAAGCATCACAAGCCTCAGAGAAAGACCATAAAGATGATTCACAGAGCTGTTACCAAACAAAAATAGATGAGCTGCCTGAGACAAGTAGCACTTTCATATCTAGAGCAGCAGAGCCTGAGTCAGTCCTGGAGGAAATGGCAACCGAGAAGAGCACAGTGGCAGTGGATGAAACAGGCCATCAGAACACTCTGCTGCCAACAAAAGCAAAGAAGAACAACAAAGCTAGAAAGAACAAAAACAGTGAAGTAAACATAAAGCCTGACCCTTTTTCTGATGAACTTCTCAATATATTAAAAACAGACATACTTCAAGCTATAACTCCTGAATTCAAAAACAGCGGACTACAAGAGCACCGCAAATCTCCCGAGGAGCAGGTGAAAATCAATGACAGACCTGTTGCTGGAGCAGAGAAATTTCCTCACCATGTTGCTTCCAAGTCTGGCTTTGACAAGACATCCCAATCTCCAACAAAAGAGATAAACGGACTCAGTGAAACTGTGGAGCTTAATCAAACCACTGATAAGGAAGAAATGAAGTGTGCAAGCTTGACTGAGATGGCAAATGAGGAAGTGTGCGCAGATGTTAATATGGAGAGTGCTATATCTGTCCACGATGATATAGTCAGGGGATGTGAGGAGTCCAGAAAGTCTCTGTGCACTGTGGAAGAGATGTGTGAGCAGACAGGATCAGAGGAGAGTCTGGCGAAAGAGATTCTGAGAAAAGTGGCAGTGGAGATAAAATGTGAGAAAAACAGTGGCCCTTCAGATGAGATACACACTCTGTCCCGTTTGAACTCATCCCCTCTCAGTCCTCCTGGCTTAAGTCCCGAGCTGAAGGCCTTGCTCGATGATGACACCACATTCTCGCAGCTGTTCCCCAGAGACGAGGAGGCAAAAAGGAAAAAATGCCCGAGGGTGTACAGCAAGAGAAACAAAAGACAGAAGCTATCAGCCGATTCGAATGTGACTCAGGAATACCCTCCTTCAGAAGCCTTCATTCAAAACAAAGATCAGTACATGGAAAATCCAACAAAGCAGCCGTTCACTGACAATCACACTAACCGCTGTGAATATGAGACAATATCTATTGATGATGCAATCATGCTAAATATGTGCCACAATAGCACACTGAAGAGTGATGCCAAGCCATTGTCTGATGTGAAACAAAGCGATCAGCTGGATGTTCATGAGCATATTAAAGAGCTTGGCAGCAGCCTTTTGAATCCACTCGAGAGCGCCCTTGGTAAATCTGCAGTTGAACAGAGCTGCTCAGCCGACTTTGAAAGCTTTGATGCAGGCTCATTGGTGACCTCTGAACCCAGCGCCTGTAAAGCAGTAGTGCCACCTGCGCCCTGCCCTCTGCCCCTGCCCTCTTGCCCCTTAGAGCCTTGTGTCACAGAGAGTGTTCAACCTTTCCACAGCATTGACATCCAAAACATCAACACCACATTTCAGCTTCCTGAGATTCAGTTCTTTGACTCCAACAAAGATATCTCAGTGGCTCCCCCTATGGCAAATGTGGATATGGAGGACAGAGATGATGAAAAGTCCAAGAAAGCAACGGAGCGACGAGGCAGGAAACGGCAAGATGGTCGAATAAAGGTCAAAGATAAGCAGTACAAGTGCAAAGCATGCTTCACTTGGTTCCTGACCCTTGGCGAACTGAACTTTCACAAACTTTCCCACAATCCCTCTCCACCTCCCACCTGCTACATGTGTGTCCAGCGTAAGTTTAGCTCCAGGGAACAACTGAGGGATCATCTGAGGGAGAAACATGCTAAGAACAAAACAGGTATCTGGACCTGTGGCATGTGCTTGAAGGAGATATCAGATGTGTGGATGTACAATGAACATTTACGAGAGCACGCCACTCAGTTCGCTCGGAGGGGTCAAACACAAGGCTCCATGTTAGGCATTCCAGGCTGCTTCATGCAGGAGACAGCCGTGAAGAACTTTATCACTTCCATCATGCAGCACCGTCCCAGCAAAACCAACAGAGACTCCTGCAAAGCTCCTAAAGAACAGGAAAAAGCTCTTGCTGCAGACAGCACTGCAGGAGAGGGGAAAACCTCAGAGGGGGCTGAGCCAAAAGTTCACAGAGCTAAAAGCAGCAGCGGAGCAGGTGGGAAGCAGAGCACTTTAACCCCACTTGAGGTCCTCCACAAGACAGAGACGCCTAGAAGTGTGGAAATGCATCCTAACTGCAAAGACCCCTCAAGAGACTGCCACCACTGTGGGAAACAGTTCCCCAAACCGTTCAAACTCCAGAGACATTTGGTGGTTCATAATTTAGAAAAGATTTTCCTCTGTCACAAATGCCCTGTCTCTTATCAGGAGGCCCAGGAGCTTAAAAGCCATCTCAAGAGAGCACATGAGGAGGTGGATGAGTTTGATTCAAAACACACCACCCTCTACACCTGTGAGCTCTGTGCTGATGTCATGCATGTCATTAAGAAGTCCTTTATCTGCAGCACCTGTAACTACACCTTCTCTAAGAAGGAACAGTTTGATCGCCACATGGAAAAGCATCTGTCAGGGGGGAACAAAATTTTCAAATTCCGAGGTGCTCTCAGGCCTGTCAGGGCATCAGCGCCCAAAGAAGATGAATGTGATTCGCCTGCGAGTAAGAAGAGGAGGATTCTCTCGGAGAGTCTGCCTGAAAATAGTTCAGACAGCGGCATCGCCAGCGTCAGCTCGCTGCACTTCAGTCAGACCTCTGAAACGCAGCCGTCAAAAGCCTCCGTGTCCACTGCAGACGACTCCACGCAGACCATCGCAAACGAATACCACAGTAACACGAACAATACGAGCGTGAAGACTGAAGACATCGCCGAGGACTACTCTGAACTGCTTGTAGAGCTGGAGAAATGTATTCATATGGGCTCTTCAGAGTCAGCTACACCCAAGAAAGAGGAACTTGACCCAACTGCCTCACCCATCTTTGATAAAGAGGGTAATGTAGAATCAATTACTGAACCATGTGATGTGAAAGAGGAGAATGAGTCAGTCTGCATCAGAGCAGAGGCATCGTCAGCGTCCAAAGAGAGTAGTTCTGCAGGGGAGGAGGTTGTTAAAGCTAAGGAAGGCTTTGCTGAAGCTGACACAGCTGAGAGTGAAGAAAAAGCAGATTCGCTTCCACCTAGTGAAGACTCTTTTGTCAGCTCAAGAGAAAATCAAATCATTTCTAAGACACCAGAGTCAGCAAAGCATGAATTAGTGGCGGATGTGATGGACCAACAGAAGGATGACAAGCAGTGGCAGAACACGTCGAAAGCTTCAAATAATGACAGCAAACAGCCGACTTTATCTCATGGTTCTGAGCAGGAAAGCAGCAGTCAGATGAAAGATAAAGTTGCCCCAGCCAAAACAGCTGACAGCGCCAAGAGCAGCGCTGTAACAAACTGCACCAAGGCTGCAGAATCCACACCAGTGCTACACTCCAAAGTTTCTCTCAACGCTTCGGCCTCAAATGAGGACAAAGAACCTGTGAGACCACAGAAGAAGAGGAAAGACATGAAATCCCCCCACAGCCTGCAAAGGGTTTCCTCTCCAGCCACACAAGAGAACTTTGGTGTTGACTCAAAGGCCAAAAAGAAATTTCGCCCAAGCAAGTGTGCAAATCCCTCCCTGCAGAGAAAGTCAGACGGACCCAACGACTACCCCGTGCTGTCCTCAGTGCGAGACGATGTCGTTAGCAACAAAATCGTTTCGAAGTGCAAGACTTCAAACATGGGTTTGCAGTCAAAAAGAAGCTTGCTTGATAGCTGCACACAAAAGAAAGCTGAGATTGTGACCGCTCTCAACGGGGATTACAAAGCCAAAAAGACCCCTCTGGGACGGCCATTGCATTCCCCTATTTCGAAAGTGTCTTCAGTTCCCATGAACAATGCTTTGAATAAATCTAGGCCAAAGATGGGGGTTAGGTCAATGGAGAGCCATTCCTACCGGACAGCTGAGTCACAAAACCACCTCCTTAGCCAGCTGTTTGGCCAAAAAATCACAAGCTTTAAGATTCCTCTAAGGAAGGACACATCAGAATCTATTAACTGAGTTGGGGATGAATGATGGATCTGTGAATAAAGGACTGTAAATTTCACAGTTAATAAATGTTATAAATGTTTAATACAATTCATTATGGTGAATGAGATTGCACAGCTCTTTTCTGTGAAATGCTATCTTTAAATAATTACGTAGTCACTTTATGTCTTCTCTGTACATGTGTTTGTATTACACAAATGTGAGGACGAACAGCAGATATGAATTTTGGGTCAAAAAAAATTATGCTAGTTAGAAAAAAAAAAATTGTTGAACTTTTTTTTTGTCTACTTTTCCTTTGTTGGATATTATCTGTTTCAGAGATAATATTTCATTAACCTAAAGAAAAGAAAAAAAGGAATACTTGAAAATACAGTAAAATATTTTCTTCTAAGAAATGCATGTTCGTTTTGCATTCATAACATGATCTAATCAGTTTAAGGGTGTCTGCAAAAGGACCAAATGACATCACAGCTGACCTGGACTTTTGTCTATGCACCTTTTTGTACAAGTACATGCTTCCAACATATCCATTTTGTATTATTTTTTAACTTTACTGTACTGCATTGACATTCATCATATTAGCCTTTTGTATAAATAATACCTGGTGCTACATTGTGTTTTATTGTAATGTGAATGCCAATGTCCTCGTAAGGGAACATGAGATCTGTAGCAGTTGCAGTACATTCATCCGACTGTTTTTTTACTGGTTCTCTGTAGTTTATTAAAGATACTGTGTAAACCATCCAAGTTCTTATGTAGGCTGATAGAAGATTAGGAAAGCTTCCGTTGTATAAACTCAAGTGCATACAAGGACATCACAGTCCCAAGACCTGTATTCGGAGTTCTTCCCATGCACTGATAAAACCACACACAAATCACAAACTCAATCATCTGTGTCTGTAACTCCAACTGTTTAATTATGAATAGTATTTACTAGGACAAAAAAAGGTGCTTTATCTTGTTTATACTGTATGTATCTTATATTGTATAATATTGTAGGTAGAATATTGTTTGGTGTAATGCTTCATGTCAAAGTTTTATTTTAATAATGTGCAAAAGAATCAGAATGAGAAGAAAGGGAAATGCAATGACTCTCGCAAGTTGTAAAGTGGTTCACTAAGTGCCTCTTTTATGGTTGGCTATTAAAGATCCGTATTGGTCTCTCCTTGCTCTTTTCTTCCTTTTGTTCATGACATGTTTTGCAAATGTTCCAACTTCCGTCCCTGCGGACTGCAGCTGTCACCACATGCATCAAACACTGCAAGCAGTGGAAGCTGCTCGTGCCTGGAGGCAAAAACAGGTGCACACACGACAAAGTCTGACTTCATTTTTTTGTCTTCAGATCAGCACTTCAATAAACTCGCTCATCATATGACAGATGAGCATAAATGTGTCTTTACTACAGGGAAACATTCAATGGGAGACAGCTACATTTATCCAACCAGATGTTAGTCTCCAGGAGCACCGTCGAGCAGGCAGCGACGAGCTCTCACTTCTGTCATGCCTCTGTCATGTTGCTCTCTCACCACATGTAAAATGGCTTCTATTCCTACACGAACATTTTTCATCATCACATAGGAATAAAAAGCCATAGTACACAGTGGCATAGATGTAGTAACACAAGGGGAGGAGGGATGAAAACCTGAGAAAGCGGACTGTAGGAGAAGCAGGGAGGATGATAGATTGGGATAGAGCAAAAGACAAGAAAGAAACAAAGAAGAGTTTGTTTTATACGTCAACAAGTGAAGCTGCAGCAGTCAGCTACTGAATATGAAAAATGAAGTAATACTTTATCTATGTAGTAAGCTGAGAAATGACTAAAATCAAGATTTGTAATATAATACCAAACACCAGCAACTCTTATCAACAAACTTATTCTATTAATTATAAACAGATTCTAACATAGCTTGTCTTTGATCATATCTATAATGTATTATATAGACTTACATTACACATTATAAGATACACAATGCATCATAAGTTGCTATAAGGCCCCATTATTGACATTAAGATAGTGTTTTAATAATAGTGTGTTCATTATATGTCCCATGGTCACAGTCTCTCTACCCATTCTTGTAAAAGTCTACAAAGTGTTATAAACATATCAGCACTTTCTGTTAACATAATAAAAAACATCCAATTCATGTGTTAATTTGGTGACCATGGCAGACATTCAGAGGACGTGAGGAGGAAACAGAACCACAGTGTTGTTGTTCAAATAACTTCTCTAATTAATTCTGTGGTAATAATGGTTTGGCAGCACCCACAGAGACCATATTTTTGGACTCACTGGTGACAACAGAAAATACAGCAAGCATAACTGTCTGTGAATCACAGGCCTGAATCTCTGTCTGTTTGTGTATTCCTCTCCACTCACTGTATCAAAGCGTCTCCGGCAAGACAGAATTCAAATTCATGAAGGTGTGCTGGCTGATGTGTCTCGTCTTGACCTTTGTTACGGTACAGTTAAAGACATGAACAGCATCTTAAAGGTATAAATTCCCCTTCAGTTTCCTTGAAGCAGATAAGGAGTTGTCATGACAGCGTTTTACAAAGCTGATAGCTTTCCATCCTTTATAATTTGTCTGCAGATATAACTTTAATGTTCAGGAAATGTATGAACTGTTAACACAAATTGTTTAAATTGGATAATTGCAGGCCGTCACTTAAGTGTGACACATTTAAGGTTTTATTTAGATATCAGTGTAGTATTTTAAATAGAAATATGTTTTTTTGGTGAACTGTTCAATATTCCTGCCTTAAACATCTTTTGCATAACGAAACCTAATACTAACCTTACCCAAATGGATAAAAGTCTGCTATACATCCCATAGTATTCTGAGCTGATGTCAGTAACCAAGTTATTGGTAGTTGGCATAAGCTGCCATGGAAAATGCTTTTCAACACCCTTTTTTTAAGCATTTGGGTTTCAGTGTAATTTTAAATGAGTCATAACTACCAAGTATATTGATTATAAAAGCATTTTGCATCTAAACACGTGTAATTAACACACGTTTTCATGGATCAAACATACAAGTTGGCATCTAAGTCTGTCTTTTTGAATTCAGTATCTAGAGGCCTTTTAATACAATAAACTACAAAACTGACTAAATGTTTTTTTTTAATTTTTGTAAAAGAATAACCTGTTATTTACCATCATAATACTAGTTTGAATTTTTTTTTTCAATTAAAGTCTGACCACATGTGTTTGTGTTTATCAACCTTTCGCTGTACATTTGAAAAAGTCCTCAGTTCCAATCAGCACAGAACTGTTTTGGAGGCTGCTGGAGAGGTCAGGTATTGTGTCTAAGATAAGGCATATCTTTTATATCCCCACAGTGTAAACATTGTAGATAATTTGCAGAGCTTTTGTTAATCACCTGAAAATACCTTTCTGATCTCACATGAAACACTTCATGTCACCATTAACTGACACACTGCTGATTACTGTTGAAATCATTGTTGTAAGTCAAAAAGAGGAAATCAAAGGGGTTTTACTCAAAGCTAAAATGTTTTGTGATTTTGTTGCCCTCTTTTTTTTAACTCCAGGAGAGTAATGAATCCTCTTCCACTTGTAGATTCACATCAATTTGGTTGATCAGCATCAATCAAACCATCTGTTTGACCATCTGTGTGTGTGTGTGTGCCTTCCTGATATAAATGGATGCCATTGATTCAATTTTAGTAGAATCAACATTACCTATACTTATTAAAGAAACCGACACCTAGTGACAATTACAATGTTCTGTAATTTAAACCTACAACTGAATAATACTATAAAAATGTAGAAAACAGGAAAAGCTTGATTTCAGTAGAACATATACTGTGGTTAGTCAGGCTAATGATATCTAAAAGACCATGCATTGTTATCTTAGTGTCTATGAGAGGATTGTAAAATGAATCATGTTAATTATTCAGTCAGGCAGAGGATGCATGCTCCATCCTCTAATTTGAGAATGAATTCATTACACTGCAGGGATCTTGGTCAGTCAGAGATTCAGCGATGAGTGTGGTGCCTGAAGGCAACCTGATTGATGACTTCAGAGATGTTTGAGCCATAAGGACGTATAAATGAATTGGCCGAGATTAACATGTCAACCTGAGCTTTTATATTAGAAACCAAATAAGAATGGCACTGTTGCTACCATTTAAACTACTATTTATGTATTTAAACTATGTACTTACATTGATCTGTTTTTCTCTGTAGTTGTGCTGATTTGTGTCATGTTGTGCTGGTGGTTAATCACACAAATAATGGCAGATGTTCTACTCTTAAATGCATCTGGAGTTTACCTGATCCTCTCGGCGTGCGTGGTCTCGCTGCACAGCGCCGAGTGAGTCTCCTGCAAGGTCCTCTGGTCAGCAGCTGTTTGTTGATTAAGACAAAATGAAAGCAGAGATCTCAGTATGTCACAGTCACAGTTAAAAATGTGTCACACAGTGAGTGAGTAGGAGCCCCACGCACCCCTACTGCCAGGCGTCTTTTTTATCATCGGATCTATGAGGAAATTCTCCAGAGGCACAGTCGTGCAGGAGCATGACAGGAACGCTTTGCACTTTGAAGTAGAGTGACATTATCAGTAAGTATGGTCTTGAAATAGCATCTCTTCTCTCTCCCTCACACTCCATTTCTGAGTCTCACTGCATGTCTCATCTGATCTCCGACTTTCTTCCCTCCGTCTATTTCCCTCTACCGCCACCCTCATTCTTCTACTCTTCCTTTTCTCATGTTTTTCTTCTCTCTTCTCCATCAATTTCCGACTCCTGGACTCACCCCGTTTTCCCATTTTTGCTTCTGCCTCTCCTCATTTTCATCTTTCCCCTTCATCCAGTCATCCAGCTGCTTTGGTAGTTCACCTCACCCCATTTCTCTCCATTTTCCATTTTTTTCTCAATCTATCCTGTTCTGTTGCCCTCTTGCCTTTCCCGTCTCCCTTTCCCCCCCTGTTTCTCCTCCCTTTCTGTCTCATCTCTCTCCTCACCCTCACCCTTTTCTCCCTCCCCCTTCTCTGTGAGGCATGCTGTTGGCTGCCTCTCACGAAGGTCGAGAGATCAGGGGCAGATAGAGATGGGCCACTGGTCAGCGGTAATGACACACAGGCTGAGGGGCCGCTCGGGTCGCCTCTGTTGGGAATGTGAGGCTTCAGCCAACACAGAGTGAGATAAATAGAAGGATAGATGGGGAGGGATTTGTCGCATGAAGGGGAAGGAATGACTGAGCACCCGTCTCTGCACACAGAGAGGAGATCGTGATGAATTTCCACCGGGATGCTATCTGAAATCATTTGTGTTCGACAGTGAAAATGTGTATGAATAATTCAATATAAACATGTTCCCCTGGTGTGAACAAAGAGGACAAAGAAATCTTTGAAATCAAAACATCAAACCAATTTTGCCCAACAACCATAAAAAAAAAAAACACTGCCTACCCCCTTCACACCCTAAAATGGGAGCGCTAGCAGTGAGGAATCTACACAGGGAAACTACACACCCACAACACTGGCACCTGAAATAGGAGTCAAAGGAACTGGGGCAGTAGTAACATCAAAATGAATTACTGAGCAAATGAGCGGATAAAAAACATTTCGTGGCGAGCAGAAGATAGTATCAAAGACAGAATATTAAAGTAGAGTCAAGCACACTTTGGATTTTCTAATTAATGGCCTCTCAGCAGGAAGTTGTGGTCCCTTAGTGCCAACGGAGCCTTTATCTACTCAACCATTTGTCACTGCAGTCAGCACCAGAGAGAGAACAGGGTGTACACAATAGCTAAAAGTACCTGTTTGATGTTCCAGGTTTACAGGCATAAATGGGGTTGCTCTGCAGGGGCTATGCAAACAAACGAAAGCCTGCTGGTGTGTGCATGCAGTGACTGGAGCTCTGCGACCAGCAGCAGGAGTCTTCAGAGCAGCTGGCCTCTCAGATGACACACACCTGATTTTAGAGAAAAGTTACTTGCACACACTTTCTAGTTAGTTTGCTCACTAGATTGGTTTGCAAGTTCAATTTTCTAATTATATACGAGTCACCCCAAATAAATTCTGCTTATACCTCCCTAATAGAGATCCATTCCACTTATTATGCTGCCCTTTGTTTCACTGATGGACTGCAGAGGAAATTAGGTATTAATTGGTTGTTAAGTGGTAGAAAACGGGGGAAAAAAAAGCCTTGTCCTCTAATGACAAATTGCGCTTCCTGTCGTGACATTTTGAAATCGACCAAACTGCAATCAGGCATATGAGAGACACAATTCCCCTACTGCCCATAGACAGTACAAATGACCCTTTCCATCCAAAGCTGGACCTGCTGGCCAGCGGAGATGTCTCTTGTACCTCTGAGACCCCCATCCTTCCCTTATTACCTCTCCACTAACCTTCATCCTCTCCCCTCCTCCACCTCCACTCCTGCATTCCCTCAGCCTGTCCTCCTGCTGTCTCAGTGGTTATCACGGAGCATCTGAAGGATCTACCCTGACATTTGATGTGGCACAAAATTGGATTTCCAGTGTGATTCTCTCCCCGAGCCCCCTCGTGGAGTTTAATCCACGCTGTGACTAATTGAGTGGCATGCCAACAGCCTGAGCGTGTAAATGGATGGCTGCTGGTGAAATGTGTCTGTGACCTGGGCTTGTTTATTCTTTTTTTTTTCGTTTGTTTGTTTTGTCTGATTCCCTGCGAGTTCATTAGACAGAGAAAGAGAAAAGATGCACTCATGCACACAAACACAGAAGTCCTGGCCGTGCAGGATTCTCTAATGAAAGAAACACATTTCATCCTTTGTCAGTGTCATCTTTTGTTGTTGCCTATTGAATGTGACCCTGCACACGCTGCCGTCTGGCCGCCTGTGACATTTATAACTAATCTCAGCATCAGAAAATCAATTTTTCTCGTATATTACAGAGCAGATCTTATAGACTGGCTGAACTTGTGTGTTGGGGAACACGAATTACCAGGTTTGACCGATAACATTATCCCTTGTGCATAAGCAACCCTGTAATCTAAAGTTAGAAACAGAGGTGTCAGGTGCAGATGTTACAGGATGACTCACCGCAGCTATGTCACTTGTCTGACCACCAGTATCCCAGAAGGCATTGCTTTAATCTAGCAAATCTCATATGCAGACAGAGGAAGAGATCTTTAGCACTGACGCAACAGACAAAGAAGCTTTTTTTTCCATGTCGATAGGTTATCTTCGCACAAAATCCCTACACTCTAATCTCAAATCTCTGTCATGCCCTCTGCTCCGGGGACCCCGCATCTGATTTGGATTTGAATAATTGAAGCTGTTTTCCTCCCCAGAGGACTCGATACAGCAGTTTCTTCTTCATTAAAAACTTTCCACTGATCCGTGTGTGTGTGTGTGTGTGTGTGTGTGTCTGTGTGTCTGTGCACCCCCTCATCTACAGTGAGCACTTTCCTTCCACACCCACACTAAAATATACACACCCACACCAATTCACTCAGACAGGCTGGCATACACAAGTTACACTGAGACACACAAACACACACACACACACACAAGCCCCTAAGGTTTGCACATTTTAAAAACATGATAACACTTTAAAAAAACATGAGATGCTAGCAGCAATTGAAAGCATAATAGCAGGCAGCATGCAACAAAAGGCACTAATGAATGGACTCAGAGGTGGATGATAACGTGGCATACGTACCTGCAGGATGTCATTCTCCAGACTCTCCCTGCTTCTCCCCTCTGTTTATCGACTCTCACCCCTTCTCTCTCTCTCTCTCTCTCTCCCTCCCTCCTTTCCTCTCTCTCTCTCTCTCTCTCTCTCTCTCTCTCTCTCTCTCTCTCTCTCTCTGTGTTTGTGGTTGTGCCTGCCAGTCTGGTTCTGGAGAAGAGAGTCTTCACCCTGTCGAGTCGGGGACCGGGGCTCAGCTGCAGAGACTGACATCATCCCTTTCAGAGAGGAGGTTTTCCCCTCCCGCTATCTGCACCCTCTCTCTCCCTCTCTCTCTCTCTCTCTCTCTGTCTTGCTCTCCCTCTCTCTCTTTCTCTCTCTCTCTCTCTCTCTCACCCTAACTTAGCCACTCACTCACTCTGTACAGTAGTACACTCCTCCTATCTCTCCCTCCCCTGCTCCTCTTTTTTTTATCACTCCTCTTATTCTCCTTTTCATTCGCTTCTGCATATTGCTACTATTTTTCAAAGCCACCACACGTGAGGGATGCTGGGCACTTAAACTGTGGCTCTGTGCACAGTAACAAGTGCTAAACTAGGACTTTGCTATTCACAGCAGCCTGAACTTGTACTCTATTTTACCCCTCATAATCAAGCATGTGAATCTGTCATCCCAGAGGAGACTTATCCACTAGGAGTTTCCATTAGAGGTTTTATTAATAGATTCATGTGGTTGCCTGAAGGTCTTCACAATTAGCTTCCCCTCTTCCTCTTTCGCCCTCAATCTCCTTCCCGTCCCTGTTAAAGATCAAGGATTGGAGGAGTTCATCAAAACTGAAGCCTAATCGGCAGCCTGTGTATACCTATCCAATTCTTTTAGATCAGCAGGAATGAAAAAAGAAAGCAGCTAAGCAGAGGGAGCCTCTTTGAGTCTATTGAGATGGATGCCTGCTGCGGTGCCTACGGTGGTGGAGATCGGTGTTGCTGTCCATGGTGCTGATTACAGCTGAAGGAGACATCACTAAGGACAGCGGTGACCCTGCAGACCCAGAGAAAATAGCCTTGAACAGAGCAGGGAGGAAAAATGTGCTTCAGCTGCTGCAGAAACCTTAAAATATACACATGCACGGGCTTGCACGTACAAACACACACACACACACACACAGGCACACGCAAACACACACTAACATAGACAGAAGCGCGTGAGTGTACGCACTGGTACACAAACACACATATAGAGACTTACATCTACCTCCCAGCCTCCTCCTCTGTCTCCCGCGGGCATTTCTCTGCGTCTCAACTCATTTAGGCTTACATTCATCATTGTAAGGTAACAGTGGCAGGTGGGATTAAAATGGATTAGCCCTATTAAAGAAATGTGTGGTGCATATTACACCCAGACCCACACACACACACACACACACA
>JAPZDZ010000023.1:10533276-10548811 GCA_029783805.1 Acanthurus tennentii | reverse complement strand
CTTTTTTAAAAAGCATTAAGGGATGTTTTAATATCTTTTTGTTGTGTTTTACTGTTTCATATCACTTTGGACAGTTTTTTGTCTGTTCTTCTGTCATCATCTAAAACTGCCTGAGGTTCAGCACCATCCTTTTACATCAGACAATGTTTGTCTGATGTTACAATGTAAGTCCAGTGAAGATGCATTGCATTGACTGCTTGACAGAATGGTCATTATATAACTACAGTCAGCAACTAAACATTTCTGTTTAGAAAGAAAAATACAGAAACTGGACAAAAAAAATAATAAATGTCCCAGAAGAAGTTCTGCATGTTTGTTCGGATGCAGAAAATAGAATCAAGAATTTGCACATTAATAAGAAAGTGAACAGAAGTTCTTTCAAGTTTATAGCCTGATATTAGTATTCAGAGGCTACTTTGCAAAACACTTTTGGCTTCTCATTCAAAGTTATGGATTACCTCTGCTGGCAGACTTAAATGTCTCAGGAGCTGTTCTCATGAGTAAATGAGCCCGAAAGCCTTGCAAAATAAATTTAAACCATGTCAGTCACAGACCAAAAAAAAAAAAAAAGGCTGAATTAAAAGAGATGAAAAAAATAAATTATTCTTTACTAACTCTACAAACTAGTGCTAAGGTTCATTCTAGGCTCAGTTACAAAAAAAATCCTGACATCAAATGTTAGTCTTAGTTTAAGTTAAATTCCTATGAGACAAGTCATGATGTGTTCCAACATTTCACGCTTTCACACAGTAGCCTGTTACTGAAGGAGGATACTGAGCACATGCTCTGTACCACACTGCCGTCATGGTTTTACCCCTGGTCATGTTCACCTGACACACACAGGCCTGCAGTGGTTGTAACACCACACGCCATTAATAAGCAAACTAAACCAGGTCTTGTATAAACCACTTTGTTTAACATGGTTGTCATTGTCATTTCATTCAAAATAGAAAAACTTTCCTTTTAACTCTGTGCTCGGGTTAATTAGGAAGAATAGAGTTTAGGTTGTTCAGTCAGCATAGTAACCTCACACTCATCCCAAAATATTCACCTGGTATACTCATGTAACTACAGACATATTTACCCTCTCATACCGAGTTAAAGCTGTGTGAGACCGGTGTTGGTCTTGGTTTAAAAGCAGGGTCATAAACACTGGTCCGATAATTCATGTTGACCCGTTAAGAACAGCAAAAACTAGATGTGTGGATGTTTACTATATCAGTCCATCCTCTTTTACATCTGCTTTTTACAGTTGTTATTAGATTGTTTGTTTGTTTGTTTGTTTTGGCTGATGTAGTCAATCTTTTTTTTATTATAATAGCCATCTGGTTATATCATGGCTTCCCTGAACATGTGTCATGCAGGCAGAGCAACATGGACAGTTAATATTAAATTGGACCTGCACTGTACTCACACATTATTAGAGGAAACGGGGTGCTTGGATATAATAACACAAATCCATGATGCATAATTAGAGATTCATTACATAAATATTCTGTTAGTACTGGTGGTAATTTCTGCAAAAAACAGTTGCTAATGATTTGAAGCTCCATATTACTGTGCAACTCCAGACAAACTTTAATTTAATTACATCATCTTGTATGTTGCATCAAAAGACAGGTCTAAATTCTTTACCTGTAAACACAGATTTTCTTTATTTACTTCATTTTAGTTTGAGGTTTCAAGACAAACATCAATTTTTTTGTCCATCAGCTGGAAACACTGCAGGAAATTCTTTTGCATTCAAACAAAAATTATTATGCAAATGATGCACTTATCTTCCATCAATGTCTGCATTAGCAAACAGAATATCTGAACACAATGGGTTTCTTTGATGATGCAACATCTCACTGTTGATTTTAGAAGGGTTATTTTGTCTTACAAAAAAAAAAAAAAAAATTGAGGTTGATGATAAGTTTTGTTTATTGAGACTTCTTTGTTCTGCCGCAGCTGCCAAAGGACTGCCTGAGATTTTTGCTTTAATGTTAATGTAACAATAAAACATTTGATTTATTGGTTAATATTTAACTCACTTTTACTGAATTTTAACTCTTACAAACATCAAGTATATACAGCTTTCTTGTTAGGGTTTTAATATCTCAGTGATTATATACCCTATACACATAATCTTCTCTTGCAAGAGAAAAAGTGATTTATTTTGCTTAAAGTTTAAGAAACTGTCACTTAAAATGTCTCCTCTGGCTTCTGGTCTTCTTGTAAAATTGAACTATTCCCATATTCAAAGATTCACATGATTAATTTCCTTAACGCCTTAAAGACAGTTAACTTGACAATGCATGAAATGATTCTTTTCATACCAAAAGTGACTCGCCATGCATTTTTAACAGTGTGTGCAATTTATCTTAGAATACGAGTCTATTTTTTACTTTCTGAAATAAACATATTTAGTCCCAGTTTATTTTGAAAATGTACACAACTTGTAAAAGCTAAATCTAAGCTCGCTCTGTCTGGCAGTGAGGGCAGCTGGAAAGAGCCGCTTCATAGATTTGTGGTCTTTTAGAATTAGCTGTCAAAGTGAGTGAACAGTGCCATCTGCTGGACAACATTCATGTTATCAGAAATTATAAGAAAGACTTCATGTCCAAATTTAGATGTTGAGTGTCAAAATAATAATGTTATGTCCAGTAGAAGTTGATGGGGCAAACCAACAGCTGCAACGGATTAAACTCAATCTACAAAAACTGTTTTCAACATCGAGTGACAAAAAAAAATAAGATGTCCTCAGAAAGAAAGACAAAGTTCAATTCCTCTTTACTTTGTTCTTTATTACACATTAAATAGGAGTGGTGAGATTCATGGCAAAAAATAGACTCATTTGAGATCAGATCACCACTCTACACTGTCCACAACGGGTGTGTTGTAAAGTGGTCATTCATTCACTTCCCTAGACCTGGACCCAGTCACACTCTAGTCACATACACAGAGCGGAGTGAAACTCCATTAAAGCAACATTCATTTAGACACACCAACGAAATGAAGCACAATTTACAAAATATGCACCTTTCAGTATCACAACTATACAAAGGTTGTTAAAATATGATCCAGGTACAAATGATACATTTCAGAAATCAGCTGTTGGCACGCAATAAAGGAAGAGGAACATTTCAGTAAAACTACTTTTGAAAGAGTATTTTAACAGGAGGGTTCCATAATTAAAATTGCATTAACAGTTATTATTTACTTCATGACAAAAAAAAGAGGTAATAATGAACCGGGTCAAAATTCATTAATCCTAAAGCAAAATGTTTCATGTCTGGATTTTCTGTGTCAATATTGCTCCCCTTAAACAGCATTTTGTGTATTCTCAAGCACACACAGGACAAAGTAAATGTTGTCTCAACTCTTTCTACTGTCTAAATGTAGCACCTAATGCAAACATAAAAGGCAGATAAATAAAAACATGGGAACAGCTTGTAAATATGATGGGAAAGGTAAAATATGAATCGACTTGGGAAAGAAATAGGTCTCTTTTTTTATCATTTCAGACAATTTTCTCCTAAAAATCAATTTCATGGCAAATAATTGCCTCATTTACATAGATCAGTTCCAGTTACTTCACCACAATACACAAGCTTTGTGAGAGAAAATGACAGATTACTTTGCTGGACAATCATTTCTGTTGAAAGGCAGCCAATCAAACAATTTTAACATATCAGGATATTAATACAAAAAACCTCTATCAAAAAGCTCTGCTAAGGTAAGAATCTGAAAATCCATTTGGACAACATTTTCGACAATCTCTGTGACACCACGAGAAACACTCCTGAAAACTGCTCAAAAAAGATGCTTTCTGCTTTCTTGCCAGTCTCAAGCAAATGAGTCAAAAGCTTGGGAAGATGTGCGAGGCATGACACCTCTATGGCCAGCAACTGGAGAATTAGAAATCCTCAAACTTAAAGCAAATATTGAAAAATGATCGGCAAAACGGTCCTCATACTGTTTAAACATAAAAAATCTCAATCAGTAGGATGTTGACAGGGGGACTCTTATTCTGACAAAATGCAATGAAATAATTACTGTTGGGATGAATTAAAACAATCCTGCAGTCAAGTTTTTAAAGTAAAAAAAAGGAGGAAATATGTGACCAATAAAGTCAAACAAGCTGTTCGACATTCGAATGCGAAGACACATGAATCCCTGCAACATGAAATGACTCTGCACTGCCGACACGAAACCTGGCTGCTTTTATAAATCACAAAACGGGTAAAAATCTGGATCTCTGAATGAGTCAATTATCACGCGAAAGTGGCTGATTTCTGTCTCACAAAAGCACATACTGATTACTTTATATTAACCTGAAAAAAAAAACTAAACTGTATGATGTCCTCTTGGGTCAGAGTTTCTCTTTGCTGGCTCCTTTAAAACATATCTACCAGAGGCAGTTTGCAATACCCATGTCATCTCGGACACAATGCATGCAAGAAGAAAAACAAAAACAAAAACAAAAAAAATAAACGTCTCGTGTAGGTAAGAAATCACTCCCCACACAATACAAAGCATTGACAATTTGCAAATTATTAATAGCTAATTAGGGTGTTAAAACATTCGGAGAAGAGTAGGAGTTAGCATGCATACTTATATCAGTGACATAACTAAGTCATACCTAGAGGTCATTAGAGATGGGAAATTACACAGTGGCTGGGACATTTTGGATCTCATCTGGCTGAATGTTGGTCCTTTCTTCTTATTGTCTACAAGTAGCGGGATGAAAATTCATTCTTTGGCATCCCATACTTAAAAAGGGCATCACAGAACTTTTGCAGGTCATGACCTTTTAAGTAAAGGAAAAATTAAAAACTTTTAATTGTTAATGAATAGTTAGCCAAACACGGGTTGTGATGCTATTAGCTCACAGCTCCGCAGCTACAGAAAAATATCCAAATCAACATCATCTTATGGTATCAAATCAAACAGGCTGTTGGACCAACACTTGGGCAACTGGCACTAAACTGAAAAGAAAAGCTTATTGGTGTCCAAGTAGCAAATAACAGAAAGGCAGGAAAATCAGGTCAGGTTTAGTATTCAGTATGGTGGGTATTGAGAAGGAGGCTAATAATTTAGTGTAATGTACAAAATGTATTACTTTAACTGTTCAACATAGTTCTTTTTTTTTTTTAGTCTGTCTTGAAAAGGGGTAATTATTCACATAAGTGTACACTTTGTCTTGGACTTCTTTTTCTTCTTTTTGCCTTCCTTGCTCATCTTCTCCTTATGCTTCCGGATTTCTCGCACTAATGTGTAAAAGGCATCATCAACGCCCTGAAAAGAAAAAAAAAAAGATTGATTACTAGAGTTACATGTTATTATTTCCCAACTAGAATCAACCAACCAATAATCACCAAACAGATGTTAAACAGTTTGACAAAGTATAAAGAACGGACAATGTTTTTTTAATTCTGAGGTGAAACTGAATGAATTTAAAGGGTAATTCCACTCGATTTAAGAATTAGTGACGAATTTTATGTTCCAATCAACTCTCCATTATTAATATCAAACTGACATGTAACCTTGACTTTTCTCACTGCCAAGTAAACAATTCAGTATTTTTTTTTAATATCTATTGCAGTTCAATTGTTCAGTGTTTGAGTTTTTTTTCCCCAAAATTCAACCAGAATTTTTTTGTAAATCCCCCAAAACAAAACAGTTTCAGCTTTTTTTCTGTCAAGTTAATGTCAGCATGACATACACACACACACACACACACACACACATATATTCCGGGTGCAGGGATTTTTCAGCAGTCCAGTTCAGGCCATGTGAGACACAACTGAAGAGAGTGCAGATCAAACAGAACTGTAACGTCATGTGTTTCAGAGTAAATGTTAGAAGTTTTTACCCACTGACAACAAGACAGACAGCAGCAGAAGTTACATGAGCCAATTTCTTTTCCCCTTTCCTTTATCAATCCAAACGTTTGTGTTTAAATGGAAGCTTAAAAAAAAAAAACGACAGAAAAAGTTGACCCATTTAATTTTGCATTAGTCTATGTGCGCTCCACCAACACAAGCAAACTGTTCAAAAAGATGGAACTGCATCAAGTGCTTTGGAAAGACTCCTGGTTTACTGCTGTTTGTTTGTACTCCAGTAACACTTTTATAGAAATATTCCTCTAACAGAGTTATTGAACAGAAGGCTCGCCTTCTGTTTATCTCCCTAAAACTAATAAACAAACTATTTGAAGATGGTTCCCGTGGGGAAGATGCAACTCTGAGTAAACTGAATGAAAACTCTCGCAGACAACAGATAAGAGAGAGATTCGTCTTCCTCAGGTGAACAGCTTGATTAAGGTCAAGGAGCCAACTGTGTTATTCCTAAAATCTTGAGTAATTTGAGACTGTTTATAAAATGGGTTCAACTCACTTTTAAATAAGATGGTTTTGTTTTTCTTTATATTCTGAGGTGTTTAATTGAGGCTTTTCTGCTCTGTCTGAGCTCCTATTCTGACACTTTGGTGAACAAAAGGCTTCATGTAAACGCAGCTTGTGTCAGTCGATGCCACACTGCGGCTAGTGTGTCAGTACTGCGACAGTTCGCACACTGTAATGAATGTGATGATGAATCTGCGAGGAGCAGCGGAGCGGACAGCCTGAGGTCACGTCAGGTTGTGATAGAGCCAGCAGGAGAGGGAAGAATAAAGACAAAAGGGATTTGTGACTGCAAGAAAACCTCTCACACACATACATACATCGCTTTAGTTCACAACACATTTGCCATTTTCTTTGATCACATCGTACTTTGTGAACATTGCATTTCAGCACCTGATTTGTTCCCAGATTCTCCAAAATCTCCTCTAATCACACACGTCGGCTCAGCAGCCCAGACCCCTTTCTTCATGTTGATTTCAGCAGATCAGGACGCTTTCACACTGGAATTCCAGCAAGGGAACGACTCACCTGACTTGATGATACATATGCTTCTACACAGCGAGAGTGCAGACCAAGAATGTGGAAGTGGTCTGACAGGCCACAGACCAACAATTGTTCTCTCATGTAAAGGCCTATGCATTTAAGCTGTATTTTATTTTTTTTTAACTGGCAAAGGAGGACAGATTAAAACACCTCACTGGAGTATGAGCAGAGAATAACAACTCCAAATTAATTCTGTGTTATGTTTTTCCCCCAGCAGAGTAGCAGTGGGGCTGTGCTAGGTATTTTTTTTGCTGGTGTTGTTTTTTGGTTAACATAGTTGCCTGCTTAAACATCCAGTCTTTTTTTTCCTCCTGCACACATCCTAGGTTGCATCATCATCATCTTGTGGTAAAAAGGACTGTTAATACCTGCACCTTGATGTGGAATGAACAGAAAAAATAGTTGACAGCTGCAAAATATATCAGCGCTATATTGAAATTAAGATATAAGACTACATACGGTCTGGTTAGCAGGAGAAGGATGGGGGGAGGCAAATGCAGTTGGGGTTAAGTTTTTAATGAACCCAGTGTGAAAACGGCCTTCAATTATAAGACATGATACACAAAGACACTGAGAAGAGAAACATCATCAGCCATTTCAGCCTCCTGTTAGAGCTTCACCACAGCCCCAGTAGAAACCAGCAGGTTAGCTTTGAGAACCCATGAAGCACCAGCTCTTGATGCGCGTCTTCTCCCATTTCCTTTTTTTTTTTCCTCCACAACCCCGACTAACAACACACACACACAGACACACAGAGCTGGTGGGCGCGCGGCTGCATACACTTACCCCTTTCACATCACAACACACTTTTTAAGCTTGACACAGCGCGGGGTCTTTTCTTCCTTGCTGAGCTTATTGAGCCGGTACAGCCTGATCTCCCGTACCAGAGTGTAAAAGGCATCTTCCACTCTCTGCAGTATAAGACACAACTTCCCTCAATGTTGAGGAATACAGGACATACTGTATGGGTGCATGTGTTACAGCTTACAGATACAAAAGGAACAAAGCAGGCTGATGTTTTAAGGTGGATCTACCTGCATTGTCTGGCCAGCCTCATCCTTTACATAAACTGATACTCCTTCTAAAAGCTTATCTTATGAATACCCAACACTCACCTCCTCTAGGCTTGAAATGGTTTGCTGTTTCCGTCCTCTCATTGAAGAGGAGCTGTGACTGGATTTAATTCCAATGGTGACAAGTTTTCATGGCACAAAATAATATCAAAGCGTCCAAAAAAAAAAAAAAAAAACACTTTTATTTTCCAATGAATTTTCCTTTATTTTGCCAAAATGTAGTCAAATATGTGAAGCTTTTGCCCTCCTGGAAGCTGTGACAGAATCAGTATATTTAGCTGTATTGCTTGGACCATTTTGAGCTCACACATGGACAGTGAAGAGGTGGATTATGGTGAAGGATCGGCTTTAAAAATGTGTTATTTAATGTTTGTCTTTAGAAACGAGTTCAAGTTTAGAGTTTGAGTTTGAGTTCAGTTGAACAGCCAACCTCTTAGCCTAGAGTGGGTGAGTGTCATGAAGAACATTAGGGCGGAGTATCAGCTCTGTCTGGCCTAATTTTAAGGAGAAGTCGATGCATTAGCAACATATTTGGACTGTGTGTTTTGCTTCATGAGAGGTCAGATAAAATTACTGAGATTTAGGAAACACTGGGTGGCTCTGACTGTGAACTGCTGGTCCAACAGCAGCAGCACGGTGTGGATAGTGAATCATTGGTACACTCAGGTAGGAAAAGGTGAACAGAGCTGTAAAAAAAAAAAAAAATCAATCATTGTGTCATTAATTTCCCCGTACCAAAAGGAGGCGTGATTCACCCCAGGTCAGAGAGACCAGGAAAGGATGTGTTTACAGATCACTGCATCAGCCGGTCAGCCACCTAAGGCTCGCTCGCTCACAACACACACACACACACATATACACCAATTGATGCGACTATGCCACAGCAAATTCTCCAAGACCCACTCATAATAACCAGAAAGCAGAATCATTAACCCCTCAGGGGAATTTCCAACAGTTTGTCCTTTCATGCAGACTCCTTGGCAGACGTTTACTGATTTGCTGATTATTAGAATGCAGGGGCCCTTTGAAGATGGCCCTAATGATGGTATGATTGCACAAGTCCATGACAAAGTAGCATGCAATGATTACATTAACACCCATGAATAAAAAAAAAATGCAATTAACCAAAGATGATTTACAATACGCAGCGCGTCGCCCGAGACATTTCCCAGCCACATCATCAGAAACAAACCGTTAAGAGCCACTGAATGTGACACAAACAGCAGCATGACCTCAGAATTTAACTTTTGCTTGTGATCCTAGTGCATAAGATTATCAAGCCTTTGCAGGGACACTCGTTAAAATTAAGCATAATCTCTCTGGAATGAAGCAAAAATGATTTTATAGTGAAATTTGTTGACTGCTCTGTCAAACAAGCAAAAACACCCCTGAGACCACATGCAGCTTCACACCCTTCAACATGCTGTACGGCCCTGCTGTGAACTCCAGCAGTTCAGTGACAGTCTGACAGGTTAAACTGTTTGAGTCTTGAAGGCACGGCTGTCTAAGGCTGGACTCACCTGTCTGGTTTTGGCTGAGGTCTCAATAAAGGGAATGCCGTAGCTGCGTGCTAAGTCCTGAGCCTGCTTGGTGTCCACTGTCCGGGACGGGAGGTCACACTTGTTCCCCACCAGCACCATGGGGACGTCCTCAGAGTCCTTCACCCTCTTAATCTGTTCTCTGGACATTGACAGACACAAAGGAAGTTTCATTTGATTTCAATCCAACTTAGTGTTTTTTTAAAGCTTTTATCTGTTCACAGCACCTAGAATATAGTCATTATTCGCTTTGGATCAATGCAGCTACATATTGCAATATCTATACATTTTTATGTTGCAGATATCACAGATTTTGTGCATGTCAAAAAGGTCCCTATCACATAGCAAAATGTCATCAGACATGACATGGTTTAGCACAACGAAGTGGCAACAAATGTAACAATCAAAGCAGTAATATTAAGACTTTATCAAATCTTGTTATTTTTTATTGTATTTTTTATGTACATTTGTGTGTATATATTTTGGGCCTTTATAATGGCTGTGCTTAGGCTACTGGGATCCCTCCTTTAGAAACAGTGCCTTTACACTGGGTCCAAAGACTGCAGACCCTTAGTCTCTCTGCTCACCTATAGTGATGAATATCTTCGAAGGACTTGGTGTTGTTGATGGCAAAGACACAGAGGAAACCCTCCCCTGTCCTCATGTACTGATCCCTCATGGCGCTGTACTCCTCCTGACCTGCAGTGTCCAGGATGTCCAGCAGACACGTCTCCCCATCGATCACTACCTGCTTTCTGTAGGAGTCCTGGAGTAGGAAGAGGTTAGAATGTGATCACAACTTTGAGATTAGGTGGACTGTGTTTCCAAATGGCAACTTATCAAAAATAATATGTTGTGGATCATAACATTTAAAAGTTTTTCATCGCCTTTATACTCAGTCCTATTACTATTGTGTTTTAAAAATCAATGGAATAGCAGAGGCAATCATTTTTGGAAGACTGTGTGTTCTCCAGGATTCAGTGCTGTTGTTTTTTTTTAACAGTAGTTGCATTAAGAGCTCAGTGATCTTGATCAAATTAAAATAAAAATAAAAATATTTCAAAAAATTAGTTACTTGTATGAATGTTTATAGTGAACTGTGGAAGAATAATATGACTGTATGTGTAAAAAGCTTTCTAAAATTATAGTTAAAACAGAAGTGTTTACTTTGCTTCATCACAACATGATTGTAT
This sequence comes from Acanthurus tennentii, assembly GCA_029783805.1. Lineage (NCBI taxonomy): Eukaryota > Metazoa > Chordata > Actinopteri > Acanthuriformes > Acanthuridae > Acanthurus > Acanthurus tennentii. The sequence continues at coordinate 10,538,078 of JAPZDZ010000023.1, read as the reverse complement.
CTACACAATTTCGCTAAAGACGTCACAGGACTACATTTAATTAGCCCCCTAATCTGGCTTTAGTATGGCAGACCTCTAATTAAAATAGAGGTCACAGTTCCCACTGTGTCGAATCACTGCAGCTTTTCATCACACTGATGGCCACACTCGATCTGATCCAACACAAATAATTACCGTCTGATCCAGCCAGCGGCTATTGTTTCAGATGTTATCTTGTATTCAAATAATCTTTAGTGGAGCTTTAAACTGCAACACACAACAATAATTGCTATAATAATTGATTAAAACCCAAGTGAGGCTGCGCTCACTCAGCATAGATTGCCCCCCTGAGAAAGGAGGCAGGCAGACATGCATGGAAAGTTATTAAAAACCTGTTTGGTGTCTTTTTAAGACTTAAACCAGAAGAACCAGCTGCAATTCCTGCTTTAGAAGAGTTTCTCCTTGCCCTGCTCTATAAAAAAATACACGCAAATCCATGGGCACAGGCTTGGACCTAGGTGCGCACACTTTCACACATTCAGTGCATGCAAATGCACACACACACACATGCACACAAAGTTTCTTTACCTCAATGGTTGGGTCATATTCATCCACAAAGTGGTTCTGGATGAGTTGAATGGTAAGTGCGCTCTTGCCAACGCCTCCAGCTCCCACTACTACCAGCTTATACTCTGTCATGATTCACCTGCAAGACCAAAAACAGGGCACATTGTCATCATATATTCCCAAAGACAGACAATCATATGGCAGAGTATCAACTTATTTGTAGTACAATCAAACCCTCTCTCAAACTTAAAACCTTTTTTTTATCAATTATCTCCATTTGTTGCTCTTTATTTCTAGCTGAAAAGCTGTTGAGCAGTTTTAAAATCTGTGCCTTCAGTATTAGTAGACTGAGCAAATGTTAATGTATCAACACTGGCAAACAACCCTATGTCGAACAAAATTCTCAACTCTTCTTTTATTTCTACAGCTGGTTCACTGAAAATTAGATATATATCTGTGTTAATTTAATATTCAACATTTAACTTGTAGAGGAAACTCCATTCACAAAACTGGAAATGAAAGTTTACCTGAAAGAGATTATATGCAAATGAGGAAATATAAACACTGAAACACTGTTACTGAATTCAGGAAAAGTTGGCAAATTAAAACAGAACCAGATCTGAAAAATAAATCAGCATTATTGAACCCCTACCTAAAAATGCTTGAAATCAAAACTTTCTGGGACAGGGTCTGCATTACAATTAGTCAGGCAATCAGGTGCGATAAAAGAAACAACGATAACAATGAATGTCTAATCAAAGGTTGACAATCCTGCAGCATTCATTGGTGTTTTCTGAGTAGCAGCCATACAACAGAAAGTAACCCCAGACAGAAATCTATGACATTGCATTAAGGCTCCAAAACTGACAAGCAACTGGGAGGCTCTCTGCTGTCTGTCTGCTCTGTGGAGGAGCACCCATCAATAGTCGCAGCTGGCCTTTTCAGTGGTTACAGTACATGCTGCATACAGCTCTGCACAGCCTGCAGACAGGGAGGAGTTCCACTGAATATTATTGCCTTTTCTAGACAAACAAAAACGAGAATGTGGTTTGATAGGTATTTGGCCAACAAAGGTATACTTTTAGTACGCTTGTTAGTGTTAGTCCAAACACTTTAATAAAGTTTGTGATTTACACACATTACAGTGAGGCTGTTCTGTTCATTAGGAAGCAATCTTATCTTTACCTGAACAGATAAGACTACTGACAGTGTCACAGGCCATTGCAACAACTCTTAAAAGTTGTCTGCTACATGCTTGCCATGCCTGTAGAAATACCAACCCTTTTCATCTCATTACGCAGTGAAAGTGCTTCTGAATGCCTGAACGTGGTACATGTTCAGTTAACTGTCAAATATATTCAGCAACAAACAGAGTTCAAATGTACCTTCTTTATGTGGTATGTAAATATGTACTTTTTAAAGCTGGTACATTTAATATGTCTTTATAGTTTACTACTGAGAAAACTAGTTAAATAAACACTAACATACTCACAGTGTATATTACAATGTGTGTCTTAAAGTGTAGTAAAAATATGATCCTATTGCATTTAAATTGAACAATAGTTTCCTAAAAATATGACAATGCCAGTCATGGTTGTTGATTGCCTTATGCTGACATCATCTGGATGGCATTATTGATGTCAATTGCTGTTTACCACATAGCTGACAATAACATATATGATGAACGATGAGTTTTTCAAACAATTTCCCAACAGGAGAATTATCAGCACGGCGAGGACTAATCGATAAGCATCCATTCAAACATTAGGCTACTATATAACAGTTTGTCACCTAAGTGAATTAGCCGAGGCTTGAACGGGCCTCCACACCTATCAATGAAAGCCACTGCTCCGTGTTCAAGCAGGCAAAAACACCTACAATGGGCTTAAAAGTCGTACGGAATTTGATTTAAATCCACTGCTCTGTGTGCGCAGGGTTGCCAGATTGGTTGTGTGAAAAACCTCTGAGCACTGTGTTTAAATAACCAGGCTGCTTTGCTGTTAGCTAACTTAGCTTAGCATTGGAACTCGCCCACAGACTCAAAAGTATGCTAACAAGTCCCTATGAGTTAACCTAATGTGATTTAAAAAAGTAATTATTCCATGTAGTATTGTCTTCACAGTGTGTACGGACAAAGTCTGTATCATTCATTCAAAGGGGAAAGGGTGCAGATTTTGAAGCCGCCATTGACAGGCTAGCTATAAGGTCTGCATTGCAGGGCCAGACGTTAGGTTAACAATTGGGCGTAGTTTGCAGTCACATCGAAAATTATTATTATATTCCCACTACTGTGATACTTTTAGCTGGTAACATAGCGGTAAAACTGACCTATTTGATAAATAACTATGTAAAATGCTCTAATACACATCAAAGCAACACACATGAACGAATCTTATCCATTTGTTTTACCTTTTAGCAAGTGGAGTTCCGCGTCCGAAGTAGCGACCAAATAAATCAAGCTGATAATCCTCTCGTTTCACACGATCTCTGCATTTCCTATTTCACACCGAAACGCCCGCATTTAAGTTGGTCTATCTCGTTTTCCAGAAGCCAGCGGGAACATGCGAAAAGTGGGTAAATTAATCGATTGAACTTTCCATTTGATCCAGCGTCCGGCCTAGCTGTTCAGGTTGGCCTCCTTTAAGCGAATATGGGCGGATACCGGGGCGCACTTTACCCAGAAAGCATAGCTGAGGATTTCAACCGGTTTGGTACATATCACTCGACTCTGTGTCGCAATATGGTCAGAAACACACTGTCTTTTCTCCTCTGTAAATTTACTATGGAGTTTTATGATCCATGATTGTATTTTCTTTGTATAACCCGATAACCTCTGATAGAAACGTACAAGTTGTTTATGTGCATATGTTACTATAAATTCATACACAATAGTTCATATTAAAATTAACACGTAGTGGTTTACATTTACGCTTTAATGATCACAAACAATATTTCAAGTATCTAGGTCACATGGTGTCAATTTCAGGACGTCTCTTTTCTGCATAGTGAGCTCCTGCTGCTGCCTGCTGCAGAGTCAACAAAGCCTAGGGGGCGACTCCACTATATATAGGCTCTAAATATAACTGAGTTGTGCTGGAGGGACGTCATTCCCAGGCAAGGAAATGATTTGGCAATCCCTTGTCAATTTTCCAAAGTGTTCACTAGGCTGCCTCGTGCGCACATTTTGTGCATAAAGACCCTGTTATGTTCGCTACTAAACACCGACCAAACTTAAGTCCATCTCAAATGAGGATAATATGGGGAAAATTAAAAATGAATCCCAAATTTACCGATTTGCTAGACTCATAGTTATTTAAATTGAATGATCTGGTCTATTCGAGGGAATATATTTTTTAAAGGCACAGAAACCTTATTATTAATAGCGGCCAAACAATAATGCGACATCTAACTTAGCCAATAGCAATGATAAAGGGTGGAAAGAGGAAGGCCTATAAAAGAGCATAAATACACACAGACAAGACACTGTTTTCGCTTCGCACAGCAGACACGCTAGAGGTCACTACTGACTTGATTCCTGTCAGTTCTTCCAGATGCAGAGCCTTAATGGAGACCAAAACCATGTATGTTTAAGATTAAAAGGAGATGTGAACACCACATTTAAGCTATGATTATAGCTCTGCGTTCTTCTTATTAAATAGACGTCATTTAAAAATTTTCGAGCCATGTCATTCAGCCAATAATAAATGTATTCAAGATATTTAGTAGGCGCCTATTTTATTGGGGAAAAAAACTCAAACTGTTTTTCTTTTTGAGACTGGAATTACACATTATGTTCCAATTTTTTGAGAAGCTACTAGTTTCTCTTACATACATCTCAATGACATGCCCTGCGCATATGCCACACAGAACTTAGATGTTTATTTAACAGACAAAAACAGTTAACTAATACAAATAGTGAATAATGCATTGCTTGACAATATCCAATAGAGTGCACGTTATGAGAAATAGATTTTATCGAAGTATTATTTTGTTTGCTCATTTTTTCAGTTAAAGCATTAATATTTTCTACATTCATAATAGAGAGTCTTCTTTGGCAGAAAAGTCAAACATGAACAACAACTAATTCATATTCACAACCACATTATAATGGTCAAAATCTCTTTATATTTATATCAGTGTGGTTATATTCGCTTCCTTAACACTAAAAGAGTTTTCTTTCGGTTAGCTATAGTTTCAAAACGGGAATTTAGTGAGAAATCAGTTTTGAGATGTTAGCTTGTTGCCTAATAATGGAC
>JAPZDZ010000023.1:10505396-10520786 GCA_029783805.1 Acanthurus tennentii | reverse complement strand
AGCTTTTAAAATGACCACCAGATTTTAAAATGAAGCTTTTAAGCAAAGAGCTGAATATTCAACTCGCAAAGAAAAAAATAGTTTTTAGATCAGAACCAATATATACACACTAAACAGAGCAAACAAAGAAGCAAAGAAATTAATCCATGCATACAAATATCTAACGTTTCAGTCAACCTCTATTTTCCGGCTCACCTATGAATAATTTCAGTATATTTGTAATTTATAAATGCTGTATATTGGATTTCATGTTTAGCTTGGATTTGGAAGAAAAAAGTCCAATCCAGAAAAAGGTGGAGCAGCAAATGGAGAAACAAGTGACAGCAGAGACAGTGATGATTGCTTTGTCTTTACTTTAATAAAGTCTCTACATATTTGTCTGATTGTATGACAAGCACTTCATCATTGCATCATTCTCAGCATTCTCATTAAACATAATGGCAGTGGACTTCAACTATGAAAAGTAATATACTGTGTGTTCGTGTCCTTCTAGTAACCTTCCGATCCATGTGTGAAAATTAGAAAGCTATTTTGTGCCTGGTGAAAAATTCACTGCATTGGCAGATTTCCTGCATGGCTCAGTACTGCCCCCTGGTGGCACTTGAGCAGAGAAATCATGTGGCATGAACAGAGCATTTTGTAATCAGTTATTAACTGGTAATATTATTTTAACTAACATTAAAAAATCAGTGAAACATTTTTTGGAAATCAAACAGTATATTTTCAGCGCACACTTTTATTTTAAATTATGTTTGTAATTTCTTTCTTTCATGCTTTTTTTCATTTTTAGACTTAGTTCCCCTGACTGGCTCCCTGAAGCGTCCCGTGTTGTCACACCCGATGTCTGGTCACCTTCGGGTCCTCCACAGCCCTCTGAGTTCTGGCCTGAACCCTGAAGGGATCTATGTGTGAGACATATCTGCTTGAGGTGGAACATATAACGTCTCCCTCCCATAGCCCACCAGAGAACACGTTTGTAAGTGGATATCTTTGTTCAGGATACCTCAGTAGCACACCACTATGCACTGTTGTTTCAATTACATGAAGGCAGCCTTGAGTTACAAGACTCAAATAGTGAAGAAACGATGGCGGTCTTCACATGGAAGTCATGGAGCCCTTGGTGGGGTAGAAGACTAGAAGCAATGGTGAAGAAGAAACATGGCATCAGCAACATGTGTTATCATGGTGCACCGTCTCAGAGCATCTTGTCTGTTGTGGACTTCCTTTATAAACATATCCACTTAATGTACTTTTACTCTCACTTTAGTACCTGCTGAATGATTTGTATTGTTTTCTCACTAGCCTCATGATTGAAACTATTGCCTTTGAACAGTATTCTTAAGAATCTTGGTATGTGAATCTATGAACTATATCTTTAAAATTAAATGTAATTTCTGCAGTGAATACATCTTATGCAGCATAATGACTGCTTCTTACAAGTAATGAAGGACCCACTTGTGCGTGTAGTAAAGCTGTCTAGAATTTATCGTTTTGCATAGCAGAATTTATTCCTGTAGCTCTGATTGTCAGTTTATGTTAAAACTATGCACAAATGGTCAATAGTTTTGTTACTAAAGAATGTTAATGTCTGTATGTACCAAAATGATGGCTCACTGTAAATATGTTTTCTTACGTTACAGCTTTATTTAGTGAATGATTATATTTTACTACAGAGCTGTGCATTCACAGTTTGAGAAATGGAATGCTCACATTCCCAGCAGTAATATCTGCATAATGAACCAGTGTTAATTACCCACGTAAGCTGATTTTTTTTTTTTTTTTTTTTGTTACATTTACTACACAGTATATTTTTGCCAGTTGTATTATGCTTGTTTTACTGTAAGGATCAGTGGCCAAAGATCAGGTCATGTTGCATGATTGTGTCAATTATATAGCCATATTGGGATGTGCACAGCACCCACAGTACAGTAAATCAATTAGTTGAATATGGAAATGGTGGCATGTAATAGTACAATGGATAGCTGCAGCTACAGTGAGTGTGAGTTTGCCAGTGATATAAGAAATTTGTTTGTTTGTGTGTGTGTGTGTGTGTGTGTGTGTGTGTAAAGTGAGAATAGCCAAGGCAAGAAGCTCCTCTTAGGTTGTAGTTCAGCTGCTAAACACATCAAAGTGCCTTATATTCATTCCACAGTTGATGTATTCAAATGATGCAGAGTGAAGCTTTAGTAGAGACGTTGAAGCAATGATCTGAGTGAATTAAGATCAGATGTCACAAGATATATTAGTTCCACTTTGCTGCACAGAGAGAAACGACATTAGCAAAGCTACAATAAGGAAACTATCGTTATGTTTTCTGTCGGTGTTTTGAAGAAATTTCCGTGGAAAGAACATTGTTGATAGTGCTCTTCACTTTGCTACTGTCTTATTGTCACAAATATACTATGTACTGTAAAGTGCATTCACATGTAATCTGATTTTTATTTCAACATCCAGCACATACTGTTTGCCATAGTACTGTCACCCAGGACTATATAGTTGACGTTACACAAAAGGGAAGTCCGCCCTGTAACACTGAGTATCTACAAAAACACAACAGAACACATCAATACTGAAGTGCATCTCTGCTTTTCGGTGAAAGGAGAGACCTGTTACAATTCTTAGGTATTGAACTAAACGATGATAGTTGGGTGGATTTTCCCTTTAAGAAACTATTTGTGTGCATTTTCCACCCTGGGATGAGACGTAGCTTGGTCACTGTTTACAACCATACATGTTCTAGAGAACTGTAAGATGTCGACTGTACATAACCTGTTTTTATTTTTTTCCTGCCTTAATATTAAACTGCAAAGGTGTTGACTGATGTATGGCTGTAACTGGCTGCTGATATGACATGGATTGCATGATTCAATAAACTGAGAAAACCTGACTAAATTAGAAGCATCACAACAGGTGTTCGTGGTAACTGATAGTATTTACCTGAAGATGTAAATAAGAAGGCTTTTGCATCTTATTGTGTACTATGTGTGGTAACTGCTTTTCAAGCTTTTCGCCAGTAGATGGAGACCTTTCCTCTCTAATGATAGAAAGACTGACCCAGCATGGCTGGGAGAGAACAAGGGGAAAGGCGTTTCTTTCCCACAAAGGAATAAAACAATAAGAAGTGTTGTCTTGTATTCGAAATCCAAATTCTTTGTTACTTGACCTCATGGAAAGGTTTTAGGGGAATGCTATCTGATAAAATAAGATGTATCAAGATAGTAGCCAACCTTTGTTGTAATTTGAGCTGAGAGAGAAAAAGTCAAATCTGAAGTGGAATTGGAGGCCTTGCATGGTGAATTTACTGAAAAATGGCTGCACCTTAGGGCAGCGTGCATAATCTCAACAAACCTTGAAAGGCATAAGTTAGCAGTAACTGGACTCTACTGTTGCCGTGATTACTAGAAAGCATAAAGTGAGAAACTGAAGTTTTAAGACTGATGAAACATTTATAAAGATGAAAAAAAATGTTGCAGTAAGCCGGTTAAAAGGCAACAACAAAGAGTGGATTTGATCCTGCTTAAAGCTTTTGACAGGTTAGGAGGAGCACCCTTGTTTTCATCAGCCTGAACAGACAGAGTAATCTCACTTCATCATCCTTTTATCACATGACATTTGTTTAAAGCCTTGGCTTACTGTACATTCCCCTGCTGTGACCTGTCAGCTGATTAGACTCTCAGTAACAATACATTTCATCTACTGGAGTTTCAGATTTGTTATTAGTACAACTGAACCTTAAACTTGTGTATAAACTTTGTATCGTTCCCCTGAAACTTAGTAACAGAATCTGTGTGAAATAAGAGGAAGCCTGCAGAGTTCAGTTTTCATATTTATTTTACAACTCATCAGCAATAATTTAGAACAGTATATGTGTAAAGCATTAATGAAATGTGCAACAGTTGCTCAGTTAAATCTTTAAAAAAATCCATAGAGATCTACAACATTGACATTGACATGTATACTTTATGGTATATTCACAAAAACCTATTTACAGACGCACATGCCACTTTATATAACAGTTGATAACAGATTTGAGGCAAAACCAGCTGAAGAAAACTACAAAAGCAATGTCATGTATGCAAAATACAATGGAAATCATCTGTTTATTCAGTCACATGTAAAAACTTAAAAAAGCTGAACAACACTACACTTGCAGGAATTAATCTCTTAGAAAACAGGCCAAGGTAAAGTCATAATTCCTAAAACGGCGATGATCTAATAGCTGACAGTCACATGACCTCAGCTTTTTTCCACATTTGTCAAATATTTAGAAAGCAAGGTTTTACATTATGACAGCATATGACACAGAACTAGGGGTTAGCCTGCTGTGTAGTGGGGTGCAGGTTTTTTTTTAAGTTCGATTTTGTTTTGAATCATTTGGCCCTGAAGAGCTAAATCAGGCTGATCTGCATGGAATCTTCACAAAGCATGTTTTGTCTCTGCTCTCTCTTTTGAAACTAAGTCACATAGATTTTTTTTATTATTCGAAGACAACTCAATGCAATTTAAATGTTCAAAGAGAACTACAGTGAAATAGACTTTTTTAAAAAAATGATGAGGTGACTGGTGGGGGGCGGGGGGGGGCTTAAAAGCAGAAAAAAGTGCACTTTACATGTCAAAGAGTAAAGGTCATCCTACATACAAACTGCAACAGCAGGGAAAATACAGGTACATTCAATATCAAAGATCTATAAGGTGCTATCCTACAATGTTTCCTGGAGGTACAGGAGGTCACTGCATCTCTGTGCCGAAATGCTTCATTCGAGAAAACATTACAATATGCTGGTCAAGCAGCCCCATGTGAAAGTAGGGTTTCATCTTTTCATTTCTCTGAATAATTACAGTGATTGTTGTTTTTGAGTTTTATCTCACAAGAACAAAAATGTAAAAACAGAGTTAACTCAGATTTGTAAAAGTTGAGTTGAGGGCAGTCAGGCATTGTATTTCTCCCATAACTTCATTATTATCCGGGTGAAATTGTTTAGGTTTCTGATTTTGATTTGGTTAATGATGGAGACAGTGATTGTATAGTATTATATCATACTGTAATGTCTGTATTCTCAGGAGGGACAGAAATGTCCCATCAAATCAGTCTACCCATGAGCAAAGTTTGGTGATGAGGTACTGAGGACGTTACATTTCCAGGAGCACTTTCCAGGCCAGTTTAGTGCACATTTACATGTTCATGAATCAGACTGTTTCTCATGTAATAATATTTACAGTCAGAGTCAGCCAAGCTCTTAATAACCTAGGCAGAGGTCAGTTGTAACTTCATACATCCAAAGAGACTTGCTGATTTGGACAATGCGCACTGTTGTCGTACTCAAAGTTTTGGCACCAACGCTGCCATTTCAAAATATTTTTATCAAAGAGGTTTAAAAAACTAACTCCAGCACAACACAGTCGTGTATTAATGTCAATCATTGTCGATAATCATTTAGATTGATTAATCTAGCATGAGTGCAAAAGGCACACGCCGTCACAACTGTCCCCTGTTTCGCAAAGATATGGTACATGAGCGACTCTCCTGTGAAACCTCGTTTTAAAACTCGCCTATTTAAGAAAAAAATGAAACAAAGAAACCCCTCAGCAGAATGCACGGAAAAGGTACACAGACAGATTAGCTGGTTTGACAGGCAGAGAACTCATCGTGTGGGCTATTCTTTTCCTCCTGGGAAGGATCAGCTACGTCACCCTCTCCGTCGTCACTCGCGGGACTTTCCTCGCGCTCCTCAGGTGAGCCTGTCTCAGTCTCGAGTGACTCGTCGCTGTCTGGCCCGTGGGAGTCCTTGGACTGAGATGAGGCTCCAAAGTGCACAGACAAGCCGGGGAAAGCGGCAGCAGCGGCCGCGGCCGCCGCGGCTGACGCGTGTGCGGGGTAAAGCCAGGGGAAAGGGGACGCTAGAGCGGCCGCCGCTGGGTACATGTACTTTTCAATGTTACTTTTATCGAAAAAAGGCATATATGACGCCGCTGCCGAGGGGTTGATGAAGTAGAAAGGCATGCAAAAAGGTGTCTGCTGTCCCACACTGTTTATTCCCATCAGAGAGTTCATTAACGCCAGGTCGGGTCTGGCCGGGTCTGTGCCCCCCAAACCATTCCCAGGCCAGTTCATCTTTGGTTTTTTGGCTGCGCGATCGTCTCCAAACTCTTGCTTTATCTTCACTGCCTTGTGTCCCTGCGCCTTACTGCGCTCAGATTCTTTATCTTTGCCATCGCTCTTGTCAGCCTCGCCCCCGTATCCACTATCCGTGTCTGTGTCATTCTCGTTAAGCTCCCCGCCTTGGGTCCTCTGGATGACCGGGACACAGTTCGCTTGGCTGTCAGCTTTCTGCCCATCCTGTGCGTCCCCGGTGGGTAGCTGGTGCTGGAGCGGCGGCGCGCCGGGCTGGACCTGCGCCAGCACCTTGTGAAGGTGGTTGATGAGCTGCGCGCACCTCTGTTCTCGTGTCGTCCAGTTCTCAAACTGACTCAGGTACTGCAGGACCTCTTTGGCACAGGCCTGGAACCCGGAGTGGAACGCATCCAGATCTGCATGAATGGAAGATTTCATCGACCGGTCCCCTGTGAAACAAGCAAGTCAAGGTTATCAGATCATTCTCATAAAAAATAACGCGTCTCAACTGCGGGGTTTGCCACTTGTACGCAAAATTCATATCGTCCCTATATGCCTTTATCAGTTCCATGGTGTATATTTTTCATTTAAACACATTTTCTTTATATAAGGATTAATAAACTTTTATGTAATCCAATCAGTACAATATCGCAACCCAGTCTCACTAAAAATGATCAAGTTTTTTTTTTAATCTTACCATTCTGCAGAGCAATGATCTTTTGGTGCTGCTGCTCGGTGACAGCAGTCAGTGCGTTTAAATGCTTCAGTGTTAACTCCAGAACAACTGCTTTCTCCAAATGCCCTAGCGTCTGTGGAGAAAAACAAAGGTTTGAATGACCGTCTACAAGATTCCTGTCTTGTGAAACACGTTCTCCGAACACGTTCAAACTTTTTTTTCGTCTCATGATCTCACCGATAGCTTCAGATGTTCGGGTAACAAATCCTTCAGCTGGCCGATACATTCGTTAATTCTGTCTCTCCTCTTCTTCTCTATCAACCGGTGTGGTAACTTGTAAGCGTCCTGCTGACAAAAAGAGTCAACTGTATTAAAACACAAATATATACCTAAAAAGTTACCAAATTATATGTGTTGATTATGTTTAGTTTAATTGAATATACAGGTTGATTACTCGAAACAATAAAAAAATTAAAAAAATGATTTTCTAAGTGTAAGAAACCGCGCGCACCTTCCCAGCATCCTCTCTTTTTATTCCTCTTTTGGACTTGCACATGTAAAGTGAGGGGTAATCCACCCTAAAGTAAAGAGGAAAAGTGTCCGATTATTCACCAGGTTGTCAGAACAGTTTATTAGACATAGTTTGACAGAGTTTGCCAAAAGCGACACTCACCCCAAGAAATCGGCGTGCTCCATGAACTGCCTGTCCTGTAAATGCGGTATTCTTTCATCCATCACTTCTCCGCTGCTGGTTATCTGCTCCTGAGCTTCTTTGGGGAAATGTTTGTAATTCCACGATCCGCAAACGGACAGCCGAGGGAGATGATGCACAGTGCTTGTCCTCCTGTAGAGCTGCGATTCAGACTGATGTCTATGGTTCCCTGAACTGCCACTTCGCAAAGCCGTCTGTGCTGTGGTTAGAGCGCACGCGCGCCTCCGGTAGGGAACAGCTTCCGACTCACGTGTAGCCTGCACCAGCACAAAGTCCGGTAATTAGACCTTCTCTATGCTATAGTAGCTATAGTAGCTGCTGCTGTTATAGCGATATAGTTCAAACACTTTCAGTTTGTTTAGCTGAAACGCGATCCATGCGCAATATGTGAAAGAGGAAAACGCGCACCGACATGAGGTGAGACAGACTAGTCCAAATAAGCATCAGTTCACTACCGGTGGTCCGTCTAATTTAAGGTGTCTTGTAAACTTTGCAACTCGAGCCTTTCTGACAGAACGAGCGGGGTGCAGGCTGATGAGTGACACACTATGAGATCTAATGTTATGACTGGAAGGGAAAACACCAAACTATCTTGCATACATAATTTAAAGGGAACCCCAAATATTCATATACCGCTTTAACGAATATGACAGTTTCCCTGGTGTCTGTTTAAAATAGGGTAAGTGGGGAGTAAACACAGAGCGTAAACATGGCACGCTTTCAAATAAACAAGGTGTGTGCCTCGCGCGTATGTGCGCGTCTGCCACTCCGTGCCGTGGTCCGGAGCAGGGACGGGTTACCTATTCACACAGCTCTAGTCGTTCAAAGCTGCGTTGTCAGTAACCATGGCACCGGCCGTGCTGTGTGCTCAAACACGTGCGTCGCGGTTCTTTATAAACCTCAGCATGGTTTCTGCTCTCCACCTTCATCTGAGTGTCTCTGTCATTTTATTCACAATGATGTGACGGAGATTGGCGGGATAATTGCTAAATGAGGTTTTTGTGACTCAGATTTTTTTTTTTTCATCTGCTTTTCTAAAACAAAATAATATCCAAAGAATAATCACATTTTCCCCAAAAACATTACAGAGTCACTCAGTCTGTGCTGTGGTCATTGCTTTATTTTCTGGTGACAGAAGTAAACAAGATCTGGAACTTTCCATCTAAATATGTCTCACAAGTTACAAAACTTTTATAAATAATTTTTAAAAAGTTAATATGATTGTCAGTGACACCTGTTCCCCTCTTTTGAAAAACAAAATTTGAGCCACTGTAATGCCCTCACATGACCATTTACTTCTTCCTGTAAGTCATGTGACTGTTTCTGGCTAACAGCATATGGGTCTCTTGTGTAACAGGGCTGCCAAAGAATGATCCAGTCACTCCTGCTCTCAACTGAAGTGTAACCTCCTCTGCGCTGGCTTCTCATTAACTCAGGCAGGCCGATGTGCCTCTGTACTTTCCCTTTCTTCTCTTAAATGTAAGTAAAAGTGAAATCATCTCACAGTCGTTTGTTGGAATCCCCCTCCAGCTCCCTCCCCCCCCCTTCCCTCCTCTTCCTTTCCACCACAGTATGCTGCCTGCTCTATATGTGGCACTGAAGCTGCTTTAGGAATCCAGTCCAAATGTTTTCCATATTAGTTCAGAGCCTTCTCTGTTTCCAAATAGCAGCCGAGCAGGGCTTATGGTGAGAGGAGGCCTTGGCAGGGAGGGGAAGGGAAGGGGAGGACAGACGGCAGAGAGGCTCACCCACCCCAAAAATCGCAACAGTAAAAGTCGAGAGTACAAGAGAGGGGAAAGAGAGCAAAGGACGGTGGAGATATGGGGCAGGGGAAGAGAGGTTCCTCGGACAACAGGGAGAGGAGAGGTGAAAGCCCAATGCCACAGGACCGCCATGGGTGCAGAGTCATGCGCTTTCCTCTGCTCATCGCCCTGCTCCAGCTGCTGTTGGGGGTGGCCGTCACAGCCGTGGCCTTCCTTATGTTGGCCATCAGTGCCTCACTCCTGGCCAGGGAGACGCCACACTGGGCTGGGATCATTGTAAGCTCCATCCTTATGCTTTGATATCAGCCACTACATTCACATCTTTGCATGGACTCTGAGTCTGACACTTCTGCATGAACCTCAGCTGTAACCCTCAGTGTGTTGTCCATCTTCACCACACTGCATGTCGGCACTGACCCTAGCCCTTCTGTCTCAGTCAGAAGGTCACTGTCGGCACAGGAAACCACTGGTTTTGTCATGTTCTAACACATTGCTGTCTGGCGTGTGTAAACACCTGAACCTCCACTGCATCGCAGCCACTTGAGGCTGCTTGCACCTTCTGTTGTTGTTATTCTGCGTCCAGCAAATCCTCAACATCTGGCCCGATAAGCAAGCCAGCCAATCGCAGCCATGTTCCAACTTGATTCTTGAACATCTGAGTTGCATCTAAAAACTTGTGGTTATTCAAAAGTATGATATGCATGTATACTTCACTTGCTTACACCATGTCATCTTTACCCTAAATATTGTATGAAAGTCGCACTTAAAGTTGATACAACCGACCTGCTTCTGCTGTAGATTTAAAGGGCTCATTTTATGCTGATGAAAAACACAGCAATTCTTGTTTAAGGTGTTTAGACATAACATACAGGCACTTGTGAATTTTCCACTCAATTTCAGCCAACATATCCACCAAAATCTTATACATGGGACCTGTAAATCTGTTATCATTTAACCACCGAAAACATGAAATTTTATCTTAAGCCATTGTAAGCCATTGAGTTGTCTTTTTATAAGCGACTCAGAGTGTTGGTGCTAAAAGCAATGGAAATCAGTTGAACAATAAACACAGGAAGCTCGTGAAATTTAAGTTTAACTTGTAGGAAGTTGAGTTGTCACCTAATGTTCCAGGGAAATCTGTGCTAGGGTAAGATCTAAAGCTGTTGAACTAAAAGTGTAAGGGCGGTTTCAGGCCAAATCTGGCATTTGTCTCCCCGTTATCGGTGAGTAGTTGGATTCTACGACACTTCCAAAAACCACAAACCTGTGGTGATTACTGCAAAACTTAATGTGGTCTAAAACACCTCTAAATATGAAGCAACTAAAGTATAGATTGGATAGTAAGCACTGAAAGCAGATGAAGCATCAGTTGAGTGTAAGAAATGAAAGCAGGTTATGCTTCATTTGAAAAGTAAGCTATAAAAGTTTAAAAGCCAGTTAAAGGCCAGTAAACCCATGAACAATAAAAGCACCTAAAATTACACTGCGACTGCTCCCAAAAGTTAAAGTGATGACAAATGACACAAAACATGCTGAAACCAGCTGAAGTATCAGTTGAAGCATTAACATAAAGAAACACATTGACAGCCAGTAAAAATGTAAGTGGATGATATTGTAAAATGTTGTCTGATTTTTTAATATTATTACATATAAAGATTGACTGACTGTCTATGAGAGATTTATCATATAAAAAAGAGAGTTAATTCTGCATATCCTCATAATTTGTAATACGATTTAAAGTCACATTTTGGTGATAGCATAAAAACGTGTTGTTTTTGTTTGGAGCCTGTCCTAGCCTATCACAGCCACCATCTGCTCTCGAAAACATCCCTGGACACCAACATCCCGAGTTAGATCCTCACGAGATTCAGCCGAGTGAAAAACACTGAGGTCATCAAGACCTTTCCAGAGAATCCTGAGTGCTTAAGAACCTGGGAAAAACATTTCAATAAGATGCTGCATGTTAGTCACAAGACTCCAATTGCACTGAAGAGTTCGAGTGAGCGTGTCTGTGTGTGTGTGAGAGAGAGAGAGAGTGGGGGGGGTAATGAAATCAGATGACAGCTTACTGCTGAATCACGTAATCATGCAATATTAAGAGAAACCCTAAAAACCTGAACCATCATCTTTTAGAAGTGGGTTTCTGTTTCTCAGCTGCATCTTACACACACTGTACATTACATGCACATATGCTGTACGGAAGCAACATGTTACAAATGCAATGACACGTGCATGGGCTGTTTACAGTCATTCTGATATCAAAAAGCTACAAAATGAGTGTTAACTTGATTTCTTTTGTCTTGATATGAGTTAATGTCATATTTTCTGATGTTTTGTTGCAGCTCTGTTTGGTTTCCATCCTGGGCTTCATCCTGTACTGTATAACCTGCCGTCCTGATGAGAGAAGTTCACTGCAGTTCATTGGCAAGGTGAGTCCACACACAAGCTGTCTGCAGCGGTGAAAGTATGCAGATCTTTCACGTCATGTTTGGGGTCAAATCAGGTTTTTCAGCGATGCACTTCAAAATCAACCTCATGTATGTCGCAGGATCTATCTTGCTGTAAATAATATGAGGATCATTGTATCTTCAAGAACTTTGCAGAGAACAATGTTTTACTTGTTAAGTTCTTTAGATGACTGTTCCTTGAGAACTGTAACTGTTAATGGCATAGAGAGAAAGGCATTCAGCTAGATTTGTGTTAAAGAGAGCTCTGCAGGGATTCCTATGAGTGCATCCATCAATGTGACTTGATTGTTCAGCTTAATTAGCTGTACAGTATATGCAGTTGGAATTTCAGGGTAATTAAAATCAGACCACCATTGTTTGTCACTGAGAAGCAGTTGTCTGACTCGTGTTTGCGTTACCAGGATCAAACACAGGGGGGGTAATTGATGAGGTCATGGTTTAATGAAGGAGATGAGTTGTGCGGATCTCGTTACATGCACGTGCATTCCATCTCTTTGAGCAATTATGCGGAGAGTTAGACGCTAATAACTTTTGTGGTTTCTTCTGTTTCGGGTAATTGAAAATTGCAAGTCAGCACTGTCTGAGAAAATGAACAATATCGGCCTTCGCGCAGTCATCTGCTACCTCTGTCTCAAGGGCTCATGCGAGGAGGTCCACAAGGACATTGTTCATTTTCTCAGACAGTGCTGACTTGCAATTTTCAATTACTCAAAACAGAAATACCCCCCAAAAAAGTTAATAACTTCAAACTTTCTGCATGGTCTCTCACAGAGAAGAACTGCATGTGCATGTACGAAGAACTCCATAAGTCATCTCCTTCTACCTGAGGCTTTTAACTTATCAATCCTCTTTCATATGTACATGCAGTGTGCTGTAAAAACATTATTTCAAAACACTTCAACAGTATTTTGCTTTATGAAGTGCAGCTAATTTGCAAAATGGTCTTTGCCGAGAGTCATTATGAAAATCGGATCACAAGTGTGTCCGCATTGTGTAGTTTTGAAAAGCATCAGACTGTCTGAATTACCAAAATGACAGTAATTTTTCTTGTTTTGCATCTTAGTATACAAACTTTACAAAGCAGGCTCTTCTGAGATGTAGTTATTAAAATGATGCGACTTTCTGTCTTTTTGAACATGGCTGTGTTCATCTGTTGCACTGCAGTTGATGCATTTGCAAGTTCTGTACGTTAAAGTTTTCAGTTCCTCACTTTGTCCATTACAAGAACTGTTTTATCTGAAATTAAAAGTGCTCTTTTAAAAACAGTTTATGTGCATGCCAGAGCTGCTGCAATTATTCTGCAGTGTCTCCATTCTCGGCCTTAAATTTAAATGTGCTCTAATTTATTAATGTCTTTTTATTTGAACAGCTCAGTGATCTCATGGCCTTTTTGTTTGCATTACTAGCTTGAGAATTTATGACTCTACAGTCATTTCATTTATTCATTTCAATTGCTCTTGGTACAAAGCAAAGCGAGGCATCGAGTTGAAAGTGTAGAAAAAGTGCTAAGTGGAGACTTACTTCACTATAAGTGTTACTATGTTGTAATATAAAGGGCCTTGCTCTTTGAAAACCTTTTCAAATAATGATATATTGGGTCAAGACAGTCGGTTTCTCGGAAATTAGCTCTAAGAGCCTTAAATTGCTCACTAAAAAGGGTTTCAGGACTCCACGTGGAGTGTGAACCACAGCAATATGGATGTTGACTCCCTCCAGTTTCTCCCTGCTTTGGGGTTTTCACATCATCTCCGTTTAGTGAAGTGCATCATGTTGAACAAAGCGCTTGTTGATGCGCTCGCTGTATGTACATTTCCCCATAACCGAGCATGCTCCAGATTTCACAGCTGTTCCAAAATTAACATAAATGCCATTTCAAATCAAACACCGCTCATCACTTGCATAATTCCATAAGCAGCATGTAACTGAGATCAAAACACACCAGCAAATGAGGACTCCAGTTATATAAGCAATGGATTAAGATGAAGGTTCAGTGTTATGGAGATTGTGCGATTGCATAAACAACACAAAGCCTCTGTCACATTTTACAACTGTATTTTTAGACACTTTGTTGTTCGTACTCACACAGGACGTGCACCGAAGGTAGGAAGCAGGTGTAGCTGCAGGGCTTTCTTGCATGTGCTGTGCTTCATCTGTGCTAAGAGCTGGGCTCCTGTTGGAAGGGTCAGACCTTTCTCTGTAGTATCATAGTTAATCTCTCTTTGCCTTACAGGCACTGAGCCAGCATGTCTGCTTTCCAAGCTACAGCTTTGGCACTCTGGGTTAATCACGAGACAACAGACTAAAGCAGGAGCCAGATTTCCACTTTGAAAAAAAAAAAACACAGTGGAACTTAAGAAGTTCTCTGATCAAAGTTTCAAGGTAAAAGTGCGTGACCTCGGACTTTTCCCCTCTGCCTTTACAGCTCCTGTACTTCATCCTGTGTACAATCGGCCTGGCCATATCGGTGCTGGCTATGGCGTTCGCCGGACACCACTACGCACAGACCAGCAGCTTCAGCTGTAAGGAGGTGAGAGAGGACTGCGTGTGCAAACTGAACCAAACTGACCCGATAGCCCGCACCTTCACCTACGAGGGAGTCAGCGACTGCAAAGAGATCACCGAGACGCTCACACTCTACTTCCTGCTCCAGATCGTGCTGAACCTGGTCCAGGCGCTCGTGTGTGCCGTCGGCGCCTACATCATGTGGAAGAACCGTTACCAGGTGTTTTTCTCTGGTCTGCAGATCGGCTCTCCCTCCCCCCAGCAGTGGCAGAAGGTTTAACGTGATGAAAACAGAAATGAAGGGGGGGGGACTCTGGTGGAGGACAGTGCCTGTGTTTTAAATGATGTCAGTTTCTATTAACCTTCTGTGGTAGCTGTCCTGTAGTGGCTTTTTGCACAAATTTTATATGCCTTTTAAGTGACTTTATACTTCCTGTGTTCTACGTTATCTAAATAACTTGAATACAATGAGGAGCGAAACAAACTGGTGTATATTTGAAAAACTCAATGACTCGTGCTCCACAGTGATGAATGTTTCACAGTGTTTGTAATCATCTTGACATTTGCTCTCGTGACATGGGGTCATATACAGCTTCCATTGTAAACAAATTATAAGCACAACACTTAAGCCGAAAGCAAATAATTTGTTATGCACCTAACCTGATGGACATGGGTGTATAAGAGGACCCTTGGTTTGAGCGGCTGGTCATGAGGAGTTGCCTCAGTGATGCTTAAGGTGGAATATTGAATTACAGTGTTGTCAAATTATGGTTGACAAATCTTAGACAATTTCCTCAGTCTCTGAAAAACAGCTTTCTAACAGTTAAAGGGTCACATATTGTCAAAATGCAGAAGCAAATATTAGTAACAGACCTCTTTTAATTTTAAATAGGACATTAAAATAAATTTAATTCAATAATAAATAATTAATTTGTTTCATTGCTTCTAAAAAAAACCCCTACCTTTTGCTGAAGTTTTTAACTCTGTTTTGTTGTTGCCTGCTGTAACAAATTTTTGCTTTGTGTAAAACACAAAAGAGCAAGAATGAAAATTATTCTCAGAGAAAAAGAAAATCTTGGTTTTGTTTCTTTTGCGACAGTATAAACTTCTTTCTATCTGTGTGTATTGTGTAAGTGCAACAGCAAAGTACTTTCCTG
>JAPZDZ010000023.1:10381972-10394163 GCA_029783805.1 Acanthurus tennentii | reverse complement strand
ACAGGATTTTCAAACAGTATTTTATAATGTCTGATGTAAATATAAAGTTCAAATTTGTTACAAGTTTCCATGATAGTTTGACAGGCTTACCTCAAAAATCCCAAGTAGTCTGCCAAGCTTTCCCTTTACCCCGGCCTGCACATACATGGAGAAAACCAACCAAAAGTCATTCAGTGAATCTACATTTAAGTGACCACACAGGATTTTGTATTGTCAGTACTATTTTTATGAATTAAGGTCACAGGGCCCCTCTGACGCGAGCAATGCTGAATGAAAACACTCACTTTGGGATATTTTCATACGGCTGCAATGAGGCCAGAACGCATGACCTAGAGTTAAAAACAACTTGTCTCTTTTCTAATGTAAACGCACACTGTTGGTTGAACATTTGTCTCATTTATTACAGAACATCCTGCAGCTTAATACCATCCTCACATGACCACGTGGCAGAGATGACCAGGAACACATAAACACAGTCTAAGTGACAGGATGACGAGATAGAATGGCTTAACACAAGTACAAAGCATCAGTCTAAGTGATAAATAGGCACAGAGAATAATAAAAAGACAAAAATCAACTTTTTGTTAAAAAAAATAAATACATAAATAAAATAAAAAGGGTTTCCCACTTGCTGAATGAGACAGAGACAACTGTTGTGTCCCAATTCCAGACCACATGCAAATGTACATTTTGTATTACTATACTTATATTTTTAGTATAATGTTTTTGAAGTAATACAAGAAATTTAAACACTGTACACTCTCCTCTCTCCTGGAGTTGTTAGCTGTAGTTTTTTGTAATTTTGCACAACTGGCATTAATTTCCTTTGTTTATGGTACTGTGGTAAAAGTGTATACATAAACCAGAAATTAAAAAATCAATTTCATTTTCTTACTTTTCCAGTGTAAACACATTAATTAAATGTATCTAAAATGAGTATGTATCGGTAGTGAAGGATTGAGCACCACTACTGAATAAAAACTAAGGCAACATTCGGACACAGTTCTGGCATTTCTACGATCATCGCTGGTTTGTGCAGAGGTTTTGGAATATGACACTGGGTATGGGATCGTACTAATAGATCTGTATAAAGGCTAACAGGATGGAAAAATTGCAAATTGGCATAAACTAAAACTATCATGTAAAACCATGAGGTGTGGTGCTAGACTTAGCAGCAGAATTTTAAACATGATGTCAGCCTGCCACAGCGGTTGTTTTGCAGCTCATCCATATTCAGATACGTCTGGTCAGGGAGGCACAGGAGACGGGTAACTGGAAACCCTTCCCAAATGTCACTGCCATACTTCAAAGCTATGAGTGTCACCACTATCCCAGGCAGGAGCTGACACCTCACTCCACAGCAACACTTCAGCAGACCAGCATCAGCCCTCTTTATTAAAGAGCAGAACAGTTTACTGACCGCGTATGCATCACTGTAAATATTTCTAACCAGGCCAGTGCAACATGTCTGGGTTTATGAACCTCTTCTAATCAATTTATCTGTTTAAATTCCACTAATCAAATGTTAGGTAGTGATTTCTACATGAGACCCTTTGAGCGCATAAGATTGACTCAGTGTACAACATCCACTTCACTAAATGTTTATCTTCCACTTTCCTTTTATGACAACATAGCTTGCGAATGCAATCCTGTTCATCAGCTGACTCCCACAGCTCACATGTTGGAAAGTTCCCACAACCAGTTGAGCTCACCAAAACCAAAGTCCTACTTCTACATGCAGTATCCTATAACAGTATTCTAACTTCTACCCGCTACACAGATAATAAAAAGCAAGTTCAGGTGTCTGAAAGTTGATTTTAATGTTGTATTCTATACTCTACCAGCATGCACCAAAACAGCAGCTGCCTGGGAGGAAGAAAAACAGCTTGAAAGTCACAAATGGACCTCAGTGGAGAAGCTCACCTCTTCATATACCTCCCTGACGGCAGCTCCGCATGGTTCCTCCTCAGGCTCCATTCCTCCTCCTGGCACGATCCATTGGTCTGGATGTCGACTGCTGCTCACCAGTAGCACCTTCAAAGGAAAAAGGCCTTCGTCAAGTCTCTGCAGTGTCAAGCACACCAACAGCACGCAGAGTTTGGAGTGTGAGCGTGGTGCTATTCATTCAGCAGTATGTGTATTGAACATCTCACATGTCAAGCCAGCCATTCACCGTGTTTACTTAATGCAACATGAGTGTAGTAATGATTGGGCTGCTGAGCATGACACACCCTTTGGCCCATAATTGAAATAGTTGAATGCAAATGCAAGTTGCTGTTGTGTGAAGTTTTATATTCCTGCGTCAAAAGCACTGACCATTACACATGAAAAAAAAAAACTTGACACCTTTGACTAATTGGCAACTAAGCCAATTATGTCTGATAAAACTTTGTATTTATCTTTTTTCAAAAAAACAGAAAAGAACTAGACCTTAACCCACTTTTCTTGCCTGAGATTAGAGGCGTTATCTAAACTGTTTTATATACAACATGACATACTGAAATGATGTTAATTACACACAGTGCCTTTTAAATCATACGTGTTTCTCTCTGTTCTCGCTTTGACACAATGATGGGCAGTAATGCACCTCAACACAGCTTTCCATATGTCATGAAACTGAAAAAAATTCACTTTGGGTAATTGTTCCTTTCGTATGGTTTTGCACCGTTATGATCACAGAATCCATTTGCATTTTTTTTGTACTTCATTTACCAAAAAAGAGACAAATCTCACAAAAATAAAGTTGAAGAGCATTTTTCTTTCACATTTACTTTGGGTATCTAAAGGTCGTGATAATCATTTAGCAGAAATTCGATGACAGTCCTACCTTAGATATGATGTAATGCAAAACAATTAAATGTTACAGTGAAAACCACCTTAAAATTGAATGTATCCACAAATTAAACAGAAATCTCTCTGAAAAAGTCTCACGCAGCACTGCTACGCCACATTTCAGCCATCATTGGCAAAACAAATAATTAACAACTATTTTGTTTAATTAAGTCAAACTGTAAAAGGTTGGGGAGATTAAGAGAAAAAAAGATGACAAACCAGCAATCTTATCTGAAATGATCAAACTGAAGCTGAGCACTTTGTTGATCTGATCCTAACACATGTAGTTTGGTCTTTTTTGAGCGCGGTGCTCCTCTGGAGACGTAGTCACTTAACCCCGAAGCCTATCTGGCATCACACTGACCCACATTACTTTCATGTGTGAATACTTTCTGGATTCTCCTGAACATGTGCAGCCACTACAATCTACAACCTCCTGCAAAAGCTCTAAACAGCAAAGAGCAACTAAAAACCAGCTCCAAAAATCTGTTAGATACAACTGTTAGAGGTTATCTTAACATTAACATGTGCATTCCTGCTGATAGTGGCAACATGGCAGATTTCTTAAGAGCAATATAGTGGCAACATCTTCACTGCTGTCAATGCTGGTCACAAGTTGCACAGATTTAGCGCGATGAGTGAAACTTCATGCTGTGTGACCTTTGGTTGTAATTCATCCTGTAAGCAAAGAACACAAAACAACTCAGGACTCCAAAAAAATCATTTTTTTTTATTTTTTATTTTTGTCTCACTGCTAAAGGTGTGATTCACCCCAACCTAAAAAAAAAATACATATTTTACCTCTTACCCGCGCTTGCTCACCTGAGCTACTGTTACAACTCAACGATCAATGTTTACACCCACTCTGTCACAAGAACAACCTGTCTTTATAAGCTGATGTACACTTTTCTCTGCACAGTCACACAGTAAGCAATTTGGAAGAAAAGCAGAAAACTGTTCACAACAGGAGCAGTGGATTATCTTGAGTAACTGGGTCAGCACTGAGTCATCGCTGTTAAGTTTTTCAAAAGTTCTTTTTATGTGCTTTGAGCACCACAAGTCCAGTACTTGTTTTAATTCTGTACAACTGAAGAAAGACATATCTAAAGCTGAGATTCTGAGCTCTGTAACTCGCACCAAAATAGAAAATTTGCTTTTTGTTTTTGGGATAAAATGTCTATTAGCTGAGCCTATTAAGTAATTAACCGTTTAATGAATTAAAACTCACAAAGAGCTCCTGTTTACCTGCTGACATGATTGGGATCATTGATGTAAATACCTAATTGCATGTGGGTGTGACAAAACTCTTTTTGTGTCTCCATCCTTGCATTTGAAACCATACGACTTTTTATAAACACAGGAAACTTTGTCAATATTTTGTGTGGATAACAGGCCAAGTTTCTAGGTTATATGTGTTTTTTTCTGTCCTGTTCTATCACATTCAGGGTACTGAATCTACAGCAGCTACTTGTTCACTAAAACCTGTTGAGCTTGATTATCACTGATTCACTGATCCCAGTCTTTATAGTGCCATTTTTAATGAAAAAAGGGATAACTTATCAGAACAATAATAAACTTCAAAAAAAATCTTTGAAAAAAAAAATTGATGTCAAATAAATGCAAAAGACTGATGTATCTTTTAACTTTGATTATTTTTAATCAGTACTGTGATGCAAGTTAGAATAATTAAATTGTTTCAGCTAACAGAAAAACAGTGCCAATGAAAAGGATTCACTCTGAAAGTATTTTAGGAGGCGTTTTTGACACCCTGTTAGTGTGGTCTATGCTAATTAGAAACAGACACTGTACTGAATTATCTGTCAGCCAGTGGGAGTGTCACATAGTATGTCACATGAATGCGGTGTAAAGAGTTTGCCATGTGATGAATGATAATGATGTGGCACATTAATATCTGCAGTCTCATTTAAAATTTCTGCCCCAGAAACCATCTGTGCAGGGCCCTGAGGACTGCAGAAACACACAACGCAAACACATGCACAGTTTCACACAAATCCAATGTAAAACATGTAGGCGCTCGAAAACCACTGAGATCAGCAGTTGCTTTTCTGGATGAAAACAAAAGAGCTTAGCGGAGGAGGTTAATCACCCAAACAGGCTACACACACCTCAGGGAGAGTTCAGGGAGAGGAAGAGCTTTGTATGCACATGTGCTCATCAGCTTTACAGCATAAACCCTATCATCAGACATTAAACTAGATGAATGTAGTATCCATGAGGCAAGAAATGGCAAAAATTGTAACAATTAAAGAGAGTGGAGCAGCTGCACCCAATCGCAGACAACAGGCAGACAACTGGATGAGAGGCTGGTGGAGAAGCTCAGGTGAGGGGAATGAAATGAACTAACAGGAAAGGATATGATTAGATGGAAAAAATACTGACAACAGGCATGGCTGCTGAGACTAATGCAGAGCAGATGTGGAGGGAAGGTGCTAAAGAAAAAACATGGTAGGGAGGAGAGAACAGGAGGGAAACAGAGCAGGCATTAAACAGTGTCCCAGAAAGCAACAAGATCTGATAGAATCATGACAAAATGCATGAGCGGGAATTCTATTCCTTCAAGGTTATAGTTATTTCTAGTGACCTAATAACATATAGTGGCATGAAACAATAATGTGACTTTCTGTACAACATGACGTCAGGTCAATACGTCGGGTCATAACACCACACGATAACTTGAGTTATGTCACAACACTTTTTAATTAAGAGTAGGTGTAGAGCATACTCTTCCATTTTAAAGATACCAAACAGCCTCCCACCTGAGCTAGCACCTGGTGACAGAAGAAAGGAAAGAGTTGAAATTACCATGTAAATACCTCCAGAGCCTGGCTCATATTGTGAAAATCCACCTGGCTAATAAAATTAAAATGATTCAACCCAACACAATATAACAGTATGGCAACTGGTAACTGTCCTCTGAAACTAAAAGTACAAGGTTAAACTTTTGCTGCAATGGTGCCACAGATTCAAGATTCATTTTACAACACAAGGTTGTAGAATGAAATGCTGTCATAATGCTAAACCGCAACTATTCAAACAGAAAATTATGTAATGTAAAACAAAGATTATAGAATAAAAAGCTGATTTGTTAAAAATATTACTTTATAAAAACTATTATTAAATAGAACTAAGATTGTCAAATATTTTTATTGACTTTTAGCCCAGAATAGTTCTTATTCTGCATCAATTTGTTGTCAAAATAAATTACGATGTGCTAATTTTAATAAGCTTGTTTTAAATACATAAAAGATATTTATGTGAAGCGTAAAAGTTTAAATTTTATATGTAATTTCCCCAAATTTGTCATACAACTATATTTTTTTAAATGTTTCGATTTTGTTTTATTGATATGAACCACACAGCTCAAACAAAAATCCCAAAGTTGCCAAAGTTTTGGGAACTTACATTTTACTAGACTGCACTTGCTGTCATAATGTAAGACTTATTTACCATTGACTGCATTACTATTTAAAACTTGTCATATGCTATGTACAAAAAGCTCTATTAAATACAGAACAAACACAGCATGTAATAATAATAATGCTGTTTTGCCTTAAATGAAAAGCTTAAATTTGACAGGTAACAATCAATATGAATTCCCCCTGGCCTGTATTTTTTGTGCACACCTGTTCCTGCCCTGCAGGACCCCAGCTGACACATTGAGGAAGTGGCTGTAAACCAGCCATGCAGACCGGACAGACCACATGAGGTGTAACATCTATGTGTGACACATGCAATCGCAGTAAAGTGACAGGGAGAATGACAGACGAGATCAGCATGGCATGTGATATGAGACGATTTCATCATCCTCGGGGGCAATCGACAATATTCAAAGTGACTCTAAGTGCATGTCAGCACTCTGTCACAGAGCAACTGAAGACAGAGCGAGAGAGAGGGAGAGAGAGGGTGGGAGCATGAGGGGCAGGAAAGCAAATCTGTCAGGAACAGCAAGTGCCTGCACCTTGTTTCTATAAATTGCAGCCGATAGGTCACTTGGTGTTTAGCACGCAGTGCAACACGCAGCCACCCAACCAGGCCCCTGCGACCCCACTCCCCTATCACATGTGGCCCTGAGATGGGTTGCCGTCACTGGGCAGACACATTGTGATCTAGGACAGCCCCCTGCCCCCACTGTATGACTTCTTCATATGGGCTGAGTCTTAATTATTACTAAATTTTTTTTAAATGCCAGTTGTATTAAATGAAAAAAGTTATATATATGAAAACCCCTACTCTCTTTACATTCTTGCTTTAGGAATTGAAATGAGCTACAGAACGAGTCTACAGGGACACATTCAAACCTGTTGGTTCATAATGTCACAATCCACAATCATCTGAAGTCCACATTGGCCACTTGGCTCTCACTGATGATATACTGCATTTGATACTAGTATTTTAGGGAAAATACTACATTTTATATTCAACTATGGAAATTCCTACTTTAACTTAACAGCAAGCTTTTCTGAGTAGGTGTGGGACAAGTCCTGTCTATGCTAATTTGGCTTTATAATGTATCATTTAACACAGACTAAATATAAATTAAGAAGGCAAATGTTTCAGTACTCAAATGCAAACATACCACAGTGCAGAGTAGGCAAAAAAAACAACACTGCACGTGGGACAGGCTATTGTAGGAAATGTGGCAGCAAAGGATTAGTGATTACAATGATGTGTTGATATGGAAATTCCCCTGTACAACCACACCAGCTGATGCCAGAGTAAGTCAGAAAACAAACAACCCCTGGGTGTGTTAATACTGATGCAAGGTTGTAAAATGACAGGTGGTATTTACAGGCTGAGGTTTACAAAAGATGAGGCACTGAAGTTTTATGAGAATAGAAATAAGGAGGCTGTGTAATCCTAAATTCTTCATTGTGAACACTTTAAATGATGGTGCTTCAGCCAGCACAGTCTGCAGTGCCGGGATCAGATGAGGAAGCCTTGTCTCTGTGAATTATGAGTTATCTGGATTTCCTCCTGGACAGGAAATGAAAAGGATGGCTCTCCTGCTGGGCTCTGGTTACAGTGGGTGCCAGCTTGTAAGACTCCCTGCTGTTTAATGGGTAAAATATGTGACCCTTCAGCCAAGTTATTTGCACAACACAACAGTAAAATACACCTGGAGAGACTTTCACATTATCATGGTGAACAGAAACAATGTGTTTGACAGGTCAGTTAACATACACTGATAAAACAGGAAACTCCATGACAATCAGCCAGAGCTCACGGGTTAAACTTGGGACTCTGTCAATAACCAAGTGTTAGTTAAAGTGACGAGCACCGCTAACAGTTAAACCAGCAATCTCAGCCGTCGACGGACTCATCTTACCTCGTCTTCTTTTTCGTTTTTGAAACACAAACACGCCGCTCTTCTCTTGAACCCTTCTCCGTCGTACGTCCTCGTCTGGTTGGGCTTAAACTTCATCATTTATTTCACCAAGGAGTGCCACCAAAAGGTTAAAAAATAAAAGTGACGGGAAAAGCGAAAATCTTGAGTCAAGCAGACGCCGAACAAAGACGCTTCTGCTGTCCGACAGAGAGGAGAAGCGACAAGCGGCGAAACCCCCGAAAATCTTAATCAACAACCTTCTTCAGATGGTCCAAGTTACAAACGCGTATGTTCGGTCCATTCATTCCTGGTCAGTGTCTGGCTACATCTGGTTTGATATTGTATCTACCATGTTGGTTTAGTGGCGCTGTCACCACGCATGATTCAACTAGAACCGCTCACATCTGTGGTCGGAGAGCAGCTAGCAGCTGACCTGAGAGCTGCGCAACAGGCAGCCTGTCAACTCCCACGTTACAGCGAGCTTATGTTCATCATTAACAAGAGTCCGCTCAGCTAAAAGAGCCAAACATGGATCATGTATCTCTCTGCACAGCCGGCAGATCCTCGCCACTGATTTTTTTTTTTTTTTCTCCAGCACGATTTCTGAGTAATCGTCTAAAAAACACGTCGCGTGCGTGAGCGATGCGCTTCCCGGAATCCCTCCTGTGATCTCCAACTTACACTGAGGTACTGTCAAGTTAACCTGAGTGCCCTTTCGCAACTATTATTACGAAAGCAAGCTATTATAACCGAAAATTAGTGGTAGGAACGTTTTTTTTAATAAGTTTTATTACTCATTAGAAAAAAAATTATTAATTTACAAAAAAATACATACACGCCATACTGCACCACACCCTCTAACACCATTTAACCTTCAAAACTGCATCAATAACAATATTTTTCTACCTACTTTTATCACTAGATACAGTGATAATACTTTAAAGGTGGAATAGAAGTCAACAATTTCCACATTGACACCCACTTAAACAAAATTAAAAAATACACCTCAAGTAGATAACCTCATAAAAACACCAAATTTCACCACTTGCAGCAGATTTTTGTTATATTTAATGAAATGCTGCCTCAAAACGACGAAGTGAGATAAAACTCTCATTTGTATTCTAATGATTACCCAAATTTTTAAAGTAAGTCAACAAAGCATAAGCCAGTTACATGCTTTTTAAACACAAGTAAGTCAAACAAAGCTAGCTTGAAACATTATTCGGTTTGGTGCAGCAGCAAACACACTGTCAGGTTATTTACAGCAGCATACTTCATGTGGTGAGTTGGTGAAGCCTGTCATGTACTGCTGAGTACAGAAGTCACAAAGCTCAGGGCTGCCCTCTAGTGGATGTGCCATGTGATGTGAACTGTCTTTACACCACAGGTTATGTTCAAAGGTGAAAATGTTTGGAGGTGTTAAAAAAATGACAGTGCTCGATTAGTTGAATATGTTCATGTCTTCAAGGTAGATCGTTTCCAAAACCTAGACGTGCAAGGATATTGAATTGTTGGACGCTGATATCTGCTAGCAATCAAAGCAAAAAGTGGGCCAACTTTTAAAAAGACACAGCTCACATTCTCTTAAGGACACAATTCATGATTGATCCTGACCCACATTTAAACGCAACACTATGGGGATTAGAGGTTTGTAAAAAGCCAATGACCATATCATGTCCATCATGTAGGAAAATTGCAATAAAACAAAAAAGGGGTATGGGAGCATGCAGACCTCAGATTTTCTCAGGCCTCAAATTTTCTGGGCCTGTGGGTTAACTCGCAAGATCCCTTTGAACTTTCAACTTAATCTCATTAAACCAAACCCAAGTGCCTTAACAGGACACATCTCAAACTTGTATGTGTGAAGGTTTTAGGCCCCACAGTTAGAGGAAAAGCATTCATACAGTTAGATTTGCATTTGGGACTAAGTCAATAAGAGCATCATTCAGTGAGGGACAGTTGTACTTTCTTTATGTTTGAATTAACAACACCAAACAAAATACTGTGCTGCACCATACAAAATGTGGTGCTGTTGATACATTCTAAACAAACTGATATTGTCACATTTTAGGTTATAGTAACCTCAACATGGATATGACATTAACCCCCCCTGTGCAAAACAGAACCAATACAAATACATATGGCACAGTACATGACACAGCATCTCCTAACACTGCAGTCTTTTCATTTCATATCAGGTGTGCTTCAGCACCACTAATATCTCACAAGTCGTTTTTTGATTATTATATCAATTTTCTTTAATTTTAGCTTTCCTATCGAATCAAAGCAAAAGTCCTCTTGGTATTATGAGCTGGATGTATTTGCTGGTTCTGGAGTATGTATCTGCGAGGTGCTCTTTGTTTCTGACGTTATTAAGGTAAACCATACATGTACACAGTCTAGAATCAATGTGCAAAAAATAAAATAGTTTCTTTGCTGAAGAATTATTATTTTTAATATTTGCAAGTTACTAAATATATAATTAAGGGCAGTTCTTAAGGACTTTCTAGAGGTAGTTATTGTATTATTTCAGGGTTGTTGTTTTTTTTTTGTTACTTCTTCCGCCAATGACCTTGTCAATGAACATTTTAGCACCTCAAAATGTTCACAGCAGTATTCATCATCTGGTCCAATCAAGAATAAAACCGACACCACTATTTATTAATCAACAGATTTTATTTACAGAACATAAAAATATCAAGTGGACTGTTTCATAGCATTCTGAGAGCAGGAAACATTTCCTCCCCAGATTAACAGAAAGAATGAATTTACAGTGAACAGGATACAGATGTCTCATTCAAAGACCAGTTATGATGGTTTAGAGTCAAAGCCTTCATTGAGTTCTGGAGATAAATCCTGTAACAACCCATTATCAGCTCTTATACAGGTCAGACCACCCCACTGCCCCCCATGTCATCGAACAATTGATAGCTCAGATGCAACCACTGCCTTGTGAAATAACTGCCATTAGAAGAGGTAAACCAGTCTTTTACTAAACTGTGCTGACATACAGCAAAAAAGCAGGATGGTTAGTACTGCAACTGCAAGAACAATTCACATGTAGAAGACTGGATGTGGTGATAATGTGCTAAAAACTGAGAGGAGGTCCATAATGTCCACCCTGTCCTTTAAACTCTCACACCATCACACGCTGAGAGACAGTGAAAAATTTAGTGTGACAGTGGAAGGCGAAGTTTGAATTTTTGTTTTTAACTCAGCCAGATGGGACTTTAACAAGAAGAAGGGCTGTGGGTCATCATGCATTTTACTGAGCCATCGATACAGGACAAAACTCTGGGCTGCCATACAGTGGGCTAGTAGTAGTTAGCTGCTTTTTATAAACAAACAGCAACATGAAAATCAGAGTTAAAAGAATTAGTACACAATATTGACCACATCTACCCAGTGTCTTCTTCCCACCCACTCCACTGCTCCTGAACCCCAAAAACTGATGTCTCAAACAAAGATGTGTGAAGTGGGACCCCCACCCCACCCTACCTCACTCTTAAACAAGCACATAAGCAACAGCTGGCAAAAGCCTTCCAAGATCAATGGACAAAGAAAGCCAAATGAGGAGATCTAAAACCTCTGCCAATGCATTGAACAGTAGTGAGTTAGGACAACAAAGAGTCATTTCATTACTGGTGTGCATTTAAATCACCAATTGTCAGCAGTTGTTTTTTTTTCTCCTTTACAATATATTCCTGTATGTATAAAATAAGATTGTGTAATGTGTCCTTTAAATGCAAACAGCGTTGGAAGAGGTCTTGGCAGAAGATGAGGAGCTGTGTTCACACTTTTCTTCCACTTGTATCTCCACTTGTTGGGCTTTTTTATACTTCACGTTAGTTTTGAGCATAAAGCCTGGTCCATGTCTTGGCTGGGCAGTTAATATATTTAAAAAAAAGAAAAGAACATAGAAAAGATTGTGAGAAACATGAAATGTAACATTTTTTCTTGTTTTAAAAGTTTCTCTGAACTTAGACCTCAGCTGTTGAGATTCATCAATACA
>JAPZDZ010000023.1:10366218-10381872 GCA_029783805.1 Acanthurus tennentii | reverse complement strand
AAATAAAACAAAATGCTTTCTAATATTAAAATCCACTAAACTAAAGGTTCAGCCTTATCCAAAATGACAACGACTGTGAAAATACTCCTCCTAGGTCACTTCATCCAGTAAAAGTGAGAACAAAAAAGGGGATAGTGTGGGAGTGTTAAGAAACTGAATTTTTTTTTAACATATTTTAAATTCTAAAAGATTTTTAGAAGAAAGTAGTTTGATTTTATTTGACTTTGTTGTTGTATTGTCAGATTTCAGTAAGACTATACACACTGAGCCGTCAGTCCACTGATGAGAAAGAGGAAACAACTCTTGACTAAATAAATCTGATTTTTCATTTCCTAAATAGTTCCAACTATCACATGAATGATAACAAAAATCTGCTACATTTTACCCATTTAATGTAGGGCAATACTGTTTTTTTTTTTTTAATTATTCACTTAGGTAATCACTGTGTAATAAGAATATGTAATTAATAATTATAATCCAGATAGTTTTAAATTATACATAGTGTTTTGGGTTTTTTTTGTACATGCATTAATGCAGAATGTCCCTTTAATCCAAATACTAAATGTGTAAGGGAGCATAGAAGACAGGAGTTGGATAGAAAGTGTGATAACCTCTCTGTTGAAACCAGCCAGATCACAGCTCTTACCTGTTTCTATGGCTTCAGCTTCCCGGGACTTCCACATTTCTGCGACGTCATTTGCTAAAGGATCATCGGGGTTGGGTGCACTTAGTAATGCCTGGATTGAGAGCAGCACTGTACGAATCTGCAGTGCAGGCGACCATTTATCTGAAATAATGACAAAAGGTGGTATTAATTAGACTCTAACAGGCACCAAGAGAACAGAGGGAGGACAGAGGGCAAGGCATCGCAAAACAGTTATAATGTATCTTTTTTGTCCATGAGTACACAGACAGTAGAGGCACAAAGTTCCAGTTCGAGGCTACGAATGTTCCATAAGAGCCCCTTGATCTTTTGAGCAAGATGAAATTGGCAAATCCCTTGCTTCATTCACATGCCAGACATCACAGGACAGTATGCATACAGGATTTCCTATAGTAACAAGTCTCATGGAACACACCACAGACAGAATGAATGTAAAGTGGCTAAAGTTAAACAAATTTTCTGTCAATTAAAATTGCATCCTTTCAAGTAAATCACAAGGATGTTAATGGTCAAGTATAACCAGTGACATTACAGGCTGGTGACTTACCTTTCAGAATGTCTAAGCATATTCTTCCCAACTTGTCTACATTGGGATGATATATTTTGGTCATGAAGCGGACTTTAGGAGCTGCCATGGGATATTCCTCTGGTAAAAAGAGTTCAAGTTTAAATGTCCCCCCCTCAAAAGGTGAATCCTGAGGTCCAGCGATGACCACATGAAAGTAGCGGGCGTTGGCTTCATCTGGCTCTGCCCTGATGCCTGGGACGGGCTCTGTGAGCAAACGTTGAGTTTCCTGGTACGGAAAAAGACAAAGAAATTAACCACATGCAAGTGCTACCATATTACTATCAGTGCTGCGAAGGACTTTCACTTTCAGTACAGATTTTTGTAAAGGAGGAAGTAATTTTTTTAAAGCTATACTTTAGTGGTAGCATGCAAATCCCATTGTTGAGAGGACAGGGCAGCACGGAAACACGACTGCTCAAGGTGAAAAAAACTTGACATAGTCTCCTCTTCAAAACGCATGCAGCACAGCAACTGCCAAACCACAAATGCAACCATGCTCTATTCCTGTCGACTTTTTTTTGTGCGCCCGCTGTTTCTTTTGTAAATGCCTGATGCAAAAAGGTAGGTTTTTATTTGACAAAGCCAAGCCGCTTCAAAGGATATAGCCTTTTTCTAACCTTCTGAATTTGTCCAAAAATCTTTTGTGAAGACTAAAAGGAGCAGACTGTAGTGTTTTGATATTTACAAAAGCGTTTCAAGTTAATTTTGAATGAAAAAAGCAAAACTAAAAATGAAGTACCAAGATGTTTTATATGGATAAAATACTGAATCTGATTGGAGGTGTATAACACCAATCTCCTTCAGTGATAGCAGAAATTTGGAAACAGTTTAATGCTCAGTTATGACATTAAAAAACAAAGCTTCAATTTTCAGACATCTACACCTTTGCCATGCATTAGTCAACCATAATGGTGGAAAGTACACATTACAGTGTTGAACTGAATTTAAAATATTTGCATTTTATTGGTCTTTTTAATTGGATCTGTGTAATATGTGTTTATTGTTTTATAAAAGTTTGGGATTGAGATGGTAAGCATGAGGTAGACTATTCTGTTTGACTTTTATTCTTCCATACAGAGGGAGGGACAGCTCTGACTGAGATAGCCTGATGGATCACTGCTGTACTTATGAAGACTGTGCAGTTTGTAACTGTCCTTTTGGGTGACACTGACTTAGCCACTGCATCACAGAAGACCACTGCTTCCATTCCCATCAGCTACTGCACTGCCATAACACTTCTCCCAGATCATAGTGACAGCCAAGTTACCAACAGAAACTCTCACCTTTGCTATAAAAAAGGAGAAGATATCTGATCTCTCTTGTGGTATGCAGTAGACAGCATGACTGACACACATTTAAGCCTTTGTCAACAACACTGCATTCAAGCTCAATTATGTATATTATATATACACAGCAGGGTTCTCAACTCTTGACTTTACATTCTGAACCCTCTGAACTACAATAATGGTAATACAACCATCAGGCTATATTTATTGTCCTCATATGTAATCGTAGGATCCTGTGGCGTCTGTCTAATATGCAGTCGTGTGATATATGTATTGCTCTTGACTACAACAGAGCAATAAATAAATAACAGCATTCCTGTTTTTGACTTTCTCTTTCTGGATGCAACTGAGAGTGAGATTCCTGAAATGTTTCAGATAACCCACAGACAAAACCATGCAGTGAAAACACAGACGGGAGAGGGGCTCCCAGTCCCAGTCACACGCTCTGAGGGCTCAAGGGCTCGGTCCGCTGAGTACTGTTCCCAGCACTGCCACCTTTTCCCACCAATACTAGCCTGCAGTCTGCTTTCTCACCCACCTGTGCAACCTCTTGCAAAAAAATATTCATGTTTAGATGTTGCTTTCTTTATGCAATTTAATACAGAACAGGTTCTAAACAATAAGCTATTACTCCAAAAGATCTAATTAATATACACACAAATACAGAATTAATGAGTATGATTACATATTACAGTAAGTGTGCTTTAAGTGGGTGGAAGAAATTAAGGTATCAAGATGAATAAAGAACTCAATGGTGGGCTGGCTGTAACAAGTCACTCACTAAGTTTACAAATAGAAGACTGGTCAGCTTACTTATGTTTTGTATATTGTAGATTAAGTACTTGAGGATTTGTGGCTGCTGGTCAGACATTCAAAGACATTTCAATACATTAATCAGGTCTCTTGGACCTAACTTTTAATTTTACACATATTTTATTCATAAAAAATGAAAAATTTAGTTGCAGCCCTGAAGAACATAACTATATTACAACAACACAGTCAAGTAGTGTGCAAAGGAATCAGGCTGATGGTTTATACGCTTTTATTAGAGTAAATTCAGGTACTTTTCAAGCACTTTCAAATTTGAGGTTAATTAGGGTAACTCTTAATCAAAAACTTTCAGTCTAGCCAAGACTTTATGATCACATCTTAATTGTTACTCTGGATATATCGAAATATCATAATGGGAGGAATGAACTGCAGCTTAATTATTTGGTTTTACTTAAGAACATACATTTTTTGCTGAATAAAAAGGCTGTCATGATAGAAAATTTTACTTAGAATTCATAATATTAGAGTCTTTACATAAGTGTAATATTAGTGTCTTTAAATATGTGTGCGTTTGAAAGGGGTAGAGAACATTATTAAACGATCCTTCTTCCTCTTCTTCAAGGGACTTACAAGACACAGTGACAGTGAAAACATTGTCGCATAGTTAGTATGGAAATTCGGGTGATGCAACACAACTTCAGTACGCTGTGGAAAACCTCTTTGGTTAGGTGATAAGAACTTGTGCCACCCTGTAGAGCCTGTGCTCAAGCAGCAAGGGTCTGCACTGGGGCTTAAGGAGTATCAAAGTATCAAAAATCTGATCCATATGACTCTGATAGCCATGTTACCACATTTCTATGACACCGACTCCCATCGTTAGCAATACAGTAAACGTAACTAACTAAAGCATTAAAACTTCATAACGGTGTCGATGGCAAAGACTGCAAAAGCAAATTCATCATCTTAGATCTTAGACTATTGTACCGCTATGTTTAAATGAAACGTTTATTACAAGGAGAATCAGGCTAACAGGCCGGCGTCTGTTCAATGTTCCTGTTTTGGTCATTCAGAAACAAAGCTAACACACTAGCCGGGGTTAGCATAGTTAGCCTTTTCAGCCAGCCATTCAGTCGGTCGCAATCTGTTCTGAAATGTTAGCAACTTTAAAACATTGTTGTGCTTACAAAGTAACGTATAATTAGACAAAAATTAGCCCGGAAAACTGCATATTTATTCACATTTTTTGCAAAACGTCAATGTATTTTTTATCTCCATCCTGTCTAAGTGCATCTGTTCACAGAAATAAAACGGAAGTTACTTTAGCAAACTACCGTTAGCGAGCTGTATGCTAACGTTAGCACAGAAAAACTGTTAACCAGGGGCACCGGGCGAAAACCGGAAGATAAACTGGGTATATAAAGTTTTAGACTTGACCGACAAGTCGGACATGCTGCTATTTACAGTGCGAAAAAATTACCTTTAAGATCCTTTTGGGCAGTCCTGCCATCTTGTCTTATATGCGGGCTTTTAGCTCTCAGTGCCTCCTCTCTGTCGTTGGCATTTACAGAAAAACACACGTCTTCCGGGTTCGTGCGTCATGACAGTGGATGCAGTGACAGGGGTGTAGCTGATGCAGTTATCCAACGCATTTAGAGATTGAATTTATTGAAAAAAAAATATCAGGGACATTACTGAATTTTCTGGATTTCGTGTGACATAGAAACGACGTGTCATAAATTTTGTGAAAAGTTTTTAAACTCATTTATGTGCTGTAAAGTACCATTTACAGACTCTAACTTTTTGGTGGTAGTATGATTTGTAAACGGTACTTTTATAAAGTATTCAAATTCACCGCGGTTTGCCTATTCATCATTTAGAATTTGAATACTTTTCTTCATCAGATGAGTTTTCACTTACCCACAACAATACTTTGTTTATACTACTGCCTTATATTACTAATCTAAAGAGTGCAATCTCTAAATTACAGCACATCACAAGTAGAGCTTTAAAATAACCCTGCATAATGACATGCATGTGGCACTGCCTTATTTCACAAGTTCATTCTTTTTCAATGTGCCCTTCTTCAGGGCCACTTTTTCTGAATCAACTGCTTGACTTGAAAGCAAACATTTCTCTACAGTTACAGAGCTGAACTTTGTGTTCCACAACCATTCCACCTGTTCTAGACAAAATAGAGAATGAATTAGACTTAACATTTCCATTGACCAGTAAGGATGCATTTTCACTTTTTCACACCGTTTGCTGAATGGGAGCTATAGATTAGACGGGGTTCGAAGCTCCTCCTCCTGACATGTCAGTTTGGACAAAAGCGTTGTCCCTTTGGGGGTCTGGCCATGTCAGACATGGACATGAACAGTGCAGCAAACTAAAGGGGAACTCTATTTACACAGTTGACTGAGAAAAAAGACACCCAGCATGCATACAAATGAACATAGACCAACAGGTGAGTTTTATATTTCTATAATTCATACTTTTTTTAAGCATGAACTTTGCATGTAGAAACAAAAGTAGAATAAAAAATGTGTGGAGGATGTTTTTTAATTTGTTTTGACAGGATTATAGTAAATTTTATCAGTCCCCAGACACTTTACAGGCTATAAATTTTTCACATTGTAACAGGTGATTCTCTAACAATTGTTATTCTTTCCTCATTTTACGTTATTATTGCACAAAATTAAATTATCCAATGTGTTGCACTGTAGATTGTTTTCAAGGTGTAAAAATGTCTCTTTGAAAATGTAATTATAACACCTAACTCGGCCTTAGTGGACTTGGCTGGAGTTAGGACTAAATATCTATCATTAGTGTTTTGTAAAATATGTTTATTACAGGTAACATAGGAAACAGCAAGTAGTAAAATCTGAGCCTTTAATTACTATTCCTGTTTGTTGCCTCCCAGGTGCAAAGGTTATGTTCTTTTATTCACGGAAGCTCCTTGAACCAGTCTGACTTTGTGTAATTTGCCATCATCTCATATACCTGTACAGTTATTCAAATATTTAATAGACTTGTAATTTCAATTAGGACTAATAGTTATTTTGAAGTTGAATATGTCACTCACTTAAATTTATCTGAAGGTAACAGATATTTGTATAATGTAAACAAATCAAGTCCCCAAAGATACTCAAAAATACTCAAAAGGCTACAATCTTCATGTAAATATCCTCATAGTAATAAGCACTGGCTTCCTGCATCTTATCCAAGCATCGGAGAAATGTTTCATTTACACTTTGCACTGGTGTCTTTTAGCATTTTGCCCTGCCTCACCTCACCAACCCTCCAAAAAATTCCATTGTTCAACACACACAGGAACAGATGAACCAGCACCTAATCTAGTCCCTTCTCTCAGTGCACAGAGAGAACAGACAATATCAGCCACATTAGAGGGCTTGATTTGAATGGCGAGATCCATCTCGACAGGGCTTAGCCAGACTTCCATATCAGCTTGAAGTATTTTATATTGAGGCATTATGGGTTAATTAAGCTTAGTCTGTTACACAAGATGCAATCTAGAAGAAGTGTATTGATCCTGACAGTTAAAATGAAGCAATGTCTACTTGTAACCTCTCATCATAGCATATGAGTTCAGTTCAGTTCAGCAGTTTTGCCAAGTGCGTAAAGGTTTTAATTTTTTTGAACAATATTTGCAAAAAAAAACAAAACAAAACTGAACATTTAGAGAGAATAAACATATTGCTGCAATGGCATTTTTCATCTTTTGTAATGCAAAAATACTAAATGAAAAAAAGTATTTCATTTCTGCTTAAAAGTGTTCACCCAAAATGCCTTAATATTCCCTTTATCATCTGATGACCCCTGTGATTTATCTTGTGACCCCTTTGTGGGTCCTGACCACTAGTTTGGGGACTTTAAGACAGGACTTTTATTTTACACACCTTATTGACTTAACTCATGTGAATTCTATTTGATTATCTTTTTTAGCTCTGTGGAGCACACGTTGCTATCTGGCATGTTTATTCATCATGATTGCCTGCTTGGGACCAGTTTCATCCCTTCATGCCCCACCATTGACAACAGGTCTCCGCTCTGCTTTCTCTGCCACACGAACCAACAGTGTAGTGGGAGGTAAGCAGAAGGCAGTAACGTTTAACAAGCTCATGGTCAACATCGGAGGGGACTTCAATCCAGACACCGGTCATTTCCGCTGCCGCATCCCTGGGGCTTACTATTTCTCCTTCTCTGTGGGGAAATTTCCAAAGAAAATGCTCTCTGTGATTCTAGTAAAGAATGGAGAAGAGGTGCAAGCTATAGCTTACGATGACTACCGCAAGAAAGGGAGGAAAGTTCAAAGCCAAAGCGTGATGATCAGTTTGAAGGAAATGGACACGGTGTGGCTGCTCATGCAGCAGAGTCCTCAGTATGCTTTGTACAGCAATGCTGGTCCTTACATTACGTTCTCTGGTTACCTCATCTATCCTGACATCTCCACAGCCAGCTTCATCACTAACCATCTCTCCCCACCGGGCCTGTCTTATCCGCACTGCCCCCCTCAGGCTGACTCCTGGGCCTCAGAACAGCCAAGATCTGCCTTCTCTGTGGCACGGACATCCACACTCATGGGTCAGAGCAGCAGACAACAGGACAAGCCACCTCTGACCTTTGATGTGGAATATGTCAACATTGGGGGGCATTTTAACAAAACCACGGGCTTGTTCACGTGCCAATTCCCAGGTGCTTACTTCTTTGCCTTCACTGTTGGGAAGCACCCTCGCAAAGCCGTTTCTGTGAAGCTGATGACTGGGAAGGGCGAGGTGCAGGCCATGGTGTTTGATGAGGACACCTCAAAGAGACGAGAGATGCAAAGTCAGAGCTTGCTGCTGTCTCTCCGTCAGGGTGATAATGTGTGGCTGTACAGTCAGCAGGATGAGCGTTATGCTGTCTACAGCAACCAGGGGAGGTACACCACCTTCTCTGGCTTCCTGGTTTATCCTGA
This sequence comes from Acanthurus tennentii, assembly GCA_029783805.1. Lineage (NCBI taxonomy): Eukaryota > Metazoa > Chordata > Actinopteri > Acanthuriformes > Acanthuridae > Acanthurus > Acanthurus tennentii. The sequence goes on along the minus strand of JAPZDZ010000023.1, from coordinate 10,373,608 downwards.
AGTAGAAACCCCCACACCTGCCACCACACAGGACAGAACTCACCTTTAAACATTTTTAACCATTCAAAGTGTCCTTTTCAAAAATATTGAGAAAAAACTTAATTATACAGCATCTGTAGAATATTTTTTTAGTGTCTTTGCTTTTCAAAAATACAGTAAATAATAAGAATAATAGAAACATTTATTACCAAATTTCTCCACAAGGTGGTGCCATAACACAATGTTGGACCCTCAGCATTTAACACAGCTATTTTTGTCTCTATGCTGCAGTTCGCTGTATTACAACATAATGATAACAGTTTCTTGATAACGTAATAAATTTTGATATTGGTTCACAGATACAATGTTTTTGGAAGTTTTAGAAAGCAGGTTTTTTACATGAAAATGGTTTGCCAAAGACAATTATGTAAATGATGTATAGTTTATTAACATTTACTTTCTGTAAAAATAAGAATATAGAGATGCATTATAGTCATATAATTAGCAATAGCCCTGTTATTGTATCTTTATACATATCTATATATATAAATCTGTATCTGTTTTGATGTTATATGTGCTTTTCTTTGAGAAAAAATAAATTTATACACATTAATGAATTAAGAAGTTCTTGTTTATTTTAAGTCTGAGACCAAGCCAGGTTAGTTCTCTGTCAGTTAGGTTATGTGGTCTCCTGTTGTCTGTTATGTTGGTAGACTCAAAGTTTGGGGTAACTAGTGACATTTTCATAACTTCACCATACACACAGTTCTCATGTGTGACAACCACTGCTATTACTCCAATTGGTGGTATTGCTGCCATAACTACTACCCACTACAACTACTTACACCGCTAATAACAACTACAGCAGTCTTAGCAGAAAGCTGGAATTAAGGAAAGAGAGGTGGAGAGAAAAAAAGCAAACATAAGTAAATATACAAAGAAATGAAAAAAGAAAGAGAACCACCTTCAAGAGCAATGTTAAATACTCTTTATTTACAGAAAAATGGCTGAAACATGCAAAAAGAACCCCACTCTTGTGGTCCTCTCATTGTTGCATTAGTTCTGATACTCCACTGAAATAAAATGTTAACACTGGGTTAAATGTAAGCACAAATTGTTACTGCTTTAGTTATTTGTTTTGGAGGCTACACAAAGAAAGACTTAATTTACCTTGGGAAAACCCTTCGAAAATAATATTTAACCAGTAAGTTGATATCTTTAAAAATATTTTATTTTTTCAGCTTATTTTATTGAGATAACATTTTAAACAGATTAAAGATGAACAAGAAATAATTATTCGTATTTGTATGTGTTCTGGCTGGTTTCTTTGTTTTGACTTACAGGTATGAAAATAAGAATGCTCCTACATCAACCTTTTTTTTTTCTTTTTTCTTGGTATTTACTGAGGCAGAGCATTTACCTATAGTGTATTTACAGCAAGTAAACTTAGCAAGTACTTTAGTTTAACAAATAAAAAATAACTATATCCATTATTAAACTCAATGTAATGTCAAGTTTACACTTCTTATGAGCACCATCTTCATTTTGATTAATTTCCAGTGTTTGTTCTCGTCTGATCAATCATGCTGGGACTTAAAGATGGTCAAAATGGTGGACACACTAAAAGGAAGTTATTTTAAATGTCCCAACAATGAGAATCACACAGTCTCAAGAATCACACAGTAAACAAATGTGATGATGCTGTGAGTCATTAAAAACTCCTTGAGCAGAATAAGCAAAAATAATAACCCAAACCACTCGCAGAGTCAATGCAAGACTAATGCTGTCAAGCTCAGGAGGCAAACAGGTTGTGAGGCAATTTAATTCCCGGTTGTCACATCATCCCACATAAATACGCACTGCAGATGAGCCTTGACTCTGTCTTGCAAGTTGAAATGTTCACGTCATCATCCCTGGTTTTCCATTCTCTCTTGACTGCAGTCTGGTGTGTCACTGCACATCCCAGATCTCACAGAGCAGTGGGGTGAATTTGTGGTCGTTCACTTTCCAGGATGTGAGCATCTCTGCGTGGTAGTGGCTGAGTGTTCTCAGCTCTGTCAGGCGGCCCAGGAGACGAGCAAAGTACTGGGGCTCCTGTGGATGCCGCAGGACGCACAGCTTTTTCAGCACATCCAGGATGGTCTCCTGCAGTTTCTCAACAGCCTGCTGGTCCTTCACATATGGCCGATCTGGGGAGGTGAACCATCATGTTAACATTTTTTTTTAAAAAGAATATCCCCACTTTACATTATCATAAAAATACATCTGGATTGTTGTAAACAGTTGATGCTGGCTCACCTGGTGTCAGGATGGTTATGGTGGTAAGGAGAGCCTGTTCCTCCGGCACCATTTGGAGTTCACCGATGCTTTTGTAAAAGTTGAACATAGGTTTGATAAATTCCTCAGATATACCTGTAAGAAATAATACATTAAAGCTTAATTTCATTAAAAAACCTTTGGGTTAAGTATAGAACAGACCTTTGATCAGTGATAACATGAACAACATAATATACTGTCCTCTAAGCCCTGGTTACTCGCAGCAGTAGCTTCCTACAGTAACAATATCAAAGTCTAAAGATAAAAGACAAGATATCTGTTCACAATGAAAACAAAAGAAAAAGCAGCAGCAAATTGAATGATTCAGGCAGTTTTGTTGAGTAACTGATCATTACATTTCTGACTGCTAAGATTAAATATTAGAGCTTGTAATGTGAGGTGATGTGGATGGAAAAGGCTAGTAGCATGTGGTAAGTTAGTAGAAGGCCCTGAAGTGTTGTGTAGCTCAGAGAGTCATCAAACACCATGCTAGGATTTCCACACACTAAAACACTGGCCAGACAAAGCCAGATCTCCATGGCACTATACTTTATTCTTTAAAATCACATATGAACAGCAGAATATAGAAAGCATAATAACCTACACCAACTCGTTATGGATAAGGGAGAGTCTGGGGTATGTACGTCTGATTGAGAGGTTTATAAGCACATGACCAGGTGTGGCTTTTTGGCATTGCAGTATTACATCATTACCTAAACTCTGACTGTAAAAAAGTTTCAATATGTTATGTATTTATTCATATTTAGTGCATCCTTTTATTATCAAATTTAAACTAGGAAATTGTAAAATGACTTATTTAAATGATAATGTCTCAAAATAAGTAGTGATCTGTATCTCTATGCAGATGATGTTAGTTTGTACAGTGCAGTTCCTCATTAACTAATCTGTTGAATTAGAGTAGAGAGCAAGTGTTTTATCAAATGGGGCACAGGACAGCTTACACTGTCAAACACCAAAGCACAGTTTTAACTGGTAAAATACATGTTAAAGGTGTGTGTTCCTGTTGCACATAAATGGAATGCTGCACTAACATCTGCATGTGACAGATGTATGCAATGACTAACTGCATGTCGAGTCACATTGCTCCATCATCATTAGCACCTGAGTTAGATGTTTTTGTGAACACTGATATATGTGCATTTGCAATTTTCTGTCTCCCATTCAGCAGCATCACTGTGTCAGAGTCAGCAAGGAATGGCATCAATGGGCTCTGGACGACTCAAACTTCATGATGAAGATAATCACCTGTTACGAGAGTTGGATCTACACACTGAACAGAAGTTCTGACAGTGAAAGAGCCTGCAAAAATGGTGTGTCAGTCAGGTCGGAGCATGCTGGTGGTTTTGCTGACATTTGGAAGTCGAATTCCTCCCTGGGGTCAGGCTGTAAAGGCTGAGTGCTACTGTGACACTCTGAGGGAAAACCTTTGGCGCAGATGACCTGAAGTGTGGTGCTATGGCAACAAGGTCATCCAAAGTAACAACTAACCTCTCACAACGCAATTAAAAGCATTCGCCAACACAGCTGTCAATCTGTTTGCTGGATTTAACCCACTGTTCCCACCCACTTCTTTCTGTTCCCCAAACTTAAGTTGAAGCTGAAAGGTCACTGTTTTGAAAATGTTAGAGATCCAACTCACCTTGAACAGAACTTTACAGAACGAAGCACTTGTCTTACATAACAATCTGTACTTTGAACAAGGTCTTTTAATCAACAGTCCTCCCTAATCAACGTTATTGACCCCCCCATATGATAAACCCCAGCAAAGGCAATAAATTCCAATCTAACTCTCTGAGTAAAGTTTTCTGGTGTTTATTTTCCTTGACAACAAAGTAGATTTCTATGAACTTATCACTCAAACAGAACCCGAACAACACAGGTCATTTGATTTAAGGCAGACCTTGGATAAAATTTGAGTAAGCAAATTGCCATCCACACTACTTTTCCATGCCAAAAAACTCAAACTGAAATCAGTCATGTTGCACAAAGCCAGATAATCAGCCCAAATGTATGGTTTTTAAAGACTTGCCCTTTCATATACATTTGTCTTTTATATACAGCATATTTTTTTCACAGTTTACATGTTTAAAAGTGAACCCTGAGTGGACCAGGCATATGAAATTCAAGGGTAAATGAGATCAATAAGAAAAAAGGCAGCTGTAACATTTTTCAAAAACAACAATTTGACACATCAGTGCTGAATTTTCCTGGTTCCAGGTTCAAAGGTCTGCCATGCAAAATAAATAATACTACAATTAACAGTTGGCCAGCTGATTACTCAACAGTTCAAACACTAGCTGAGGGTCAAAGGTGTGCTGCGCTGTACTGTACTGGAGCGAGTGTTCTGAGTGAACTGGAAAAAAAAGGAAGAGGCAATGAAAAAGGAAGTGGGTAACAAAGAGTGCTATAAAAGAGCAGAAAGAAAGAATACTCAAAAAATATTATCTACCATATATGAACACACTGTACAGTGTATTTTGTGACAATCAGCGATATTCAAATTAATGTGATTTTCTGAAACAAAAGGGGAGAAAGGGAGTGAAGTGAGGGAGGGAAAAGCCATTTTAACTGTAAACTCTAGTCTTGTATAACTGTAAAAAAGAGTCATAACTGTAAAATGAGGGCTTGGATCAGTGTTATAAAGTAGATTATTTAACAAGAAGTTTGTAACTGAAGTGCTTGATTGCTTTCTGTTCTAGCCCAGCTTGGATTATATATTACCTAGTAATATATTCCAACAAAATAAAGTATGGCTGCAGTGCATTTTGACAATTTTCTTCATATTTTATAATATTATAATATCATATTCAATTTCATTATAAAAATAGTTGATTATTATAAATGGCTCTCTATAGAATTCAAATGTTTGCATTCAGTTTTACTTGCACACCAGCAACAGTTCCTACTTTCGACGCGTTTCACACTAGCTGAGGGCGTCTGTCTGCTCGGGCACATCATCAAGCATTCAGAAATGCCAGTGGGGCTCAGAGGGAGAGAAGTAGACAATGGCACTCTTGATGTTTTGATAAGAAACAATAGTCTCTTCAGACAGCTTTGCTCCCTTATTCTCCCAGACTGGCCTTTAGTGTGAATATCTCTTATCCCCACCATTCACACCCGAGCTGTGCTGAGGGACCCAGGGTCTCTCACACACTCCTGCCATCACTGCTGCTGTCTGTCTAACTGTCCAGTCTGGTTGACACAATGACACCCTGCATACATATAAATGACTTTTTAAAGCCACCAAGCAGCAAACTATTTGATATGGGATATATGTGTAAATAAAGGGGCAGCAAAAACAGTATAAATGAGAAAAACCTTTCTAAAACAGCAAAACTGTGTGCTAAATAAAAGCCAAGTCACTAAAGAGCTGGGTTTTCTTCCAATGCTCTCTTCTACCCATCGGCATGCCCACACACATGCCTCCACAGAGTGAAACTGTACCCAGCGAGGAGGCATGTGCATGTGTAACTTACACCCAGCCAGAGATCAGGAGGTCAGACACATCTCCCAGCTGCGTCACGCAGATCACACAGATCAATTATTAAAGCAGGATCTGACCAGACCCAGCTGCTCGACTACAGGTGGAACTACAGCTGACATGATGCTGCGCATGCAGCCTGCTGGAACAGGTAGAGCCACAGACCAAGACTCTCCCTGAATTAGGAGTAAAAGTATTCTCGTTCAACTCTTTAAAGTAACATATTATTTTGGGGTTTTGCAAGTTTGAAAGGACACAGGTTTTACAATTAAGATAAGAACCGTTGAGTTTTTCCAGAGCTTATGTACCAAAAGTACAACATGCTGTGTCAGACAATCCTTAACATATAGGTATCACTTCATGTTGACTCACCACTTTTGCGTATTCTCTCTTCCAAAACTTCTGTGTGTCCGTTGGGCATCCTTCTGCTGAAAACCTGAGCCGAGCGCAGAAACATGGCCTCCACAGCCGAACCCTTCAGCAGAGCGATCTGATCCTCACGATCCAGAGAGAGAAACCCTGCCAGAGGTACATCGCTCATTACATCCAGCAAAGAAATATGCTGTAAGATGTGCAAACTAGGGAACCATACCTGGAATATTTTTTGTAAACTCCACCAAAACTTGAACTTGATTTGTTGCCATTTCTGTCAGCAGGAGGAAGTTTTCCTCTGCACTGTACTGGTCCTGCAGCTGTAAAAAGCAAGAGTAAACAGCGAGAGTAAAGGTCAGATGCGCTGATAAAAGACAGACCAAGCCATATAAACTTCAGCTGTAGTAGGTTCAAGCTGTGAAACGCTACATTTAGTAGCTGTTGCAGCATCAGAGGTCAAAACATATAATCACTTTAACTCTGAAATTTAGAGAGATGGTCCGAATGTGGCCTCTTTCTCTGCTGGCTGATCAACAACTCATCTACAGGATCTTTCAGTGTCAATATTTCAAATAAATCGAAAAGATGTTGAGGATACCATACCAATTTTTTGGCCACATCTTGAGGGATTTGATGTTTGTTGTAAGCCTCTAGGATGACTTTGATAAGTGCCTGCTGCTCTTTGTTGATTTCAACTTTTTCCTGGATACAAACAGAATACAGGAACAACACATCTTCACACAATGACACTTTTTGTCACAGTTCTTAGGACAGAATCAGTTAGAGAAACTTTAGACTCTAAAGACATGGCAGAGATTGTGATTACCTTTGACAGTTTGGTGCTTGAGATGATCTGTTTGTTGTCTGTGTATTCTGCCCCCTCTGTCTCGTCTCCAGTGGACTGTCCAGGGGAGGCCTTGGTGTTTTTTCGCAGCCTTTTGGATTTACACTGGATCTCTGTCAGCAGGCCTGTCAGAGGTGATGAAGTGTGTGTTTAAACACCTCACAGCTCTTCTTTAATAGCATTTGTAAATGTTTAATTTTACTCATCAGGCCATTATAATGTTGTTTTCAATTTTGGTATTATTTAATTTACTTTTACCATTTATTATTAGCAAAGTGAGAATCAAATTTTCTAACCTTAGAACAAATATTTTTAGGACCTTTTTTTACTTTTGTCTTGACACATTTTTAAATAAAGAAAAACATATTTTCACTTCA
>JAPZDZ010000023.1:10293235-10304609 GCA_029783805.1 Acanthurus tennentii | reverse complement strand
TGGATCTTTTTAACGCCACGATAATCTATGCTTTCAGACTGAACTGGTGTCACTGTGTTGTTTTAAAAGCTTTAATGTTTGGTCGTGTTAAGGCCTGAGAAGATACGGTAACTAATGTGTCCGCTCGCTCCAACGGTCAAATGTAAGCTCGGATGAAGCACGCATTGCTGGAACTGTACCACGGTGCCTTTGCACAGTGACCGCTGGCCTGCTTATCGTGTCAAAAATAACTCAGATGACCTTTAATTCTCATTGAAAATAGCCAGTAAAACTCCAATTCCACCTCACTAAATAAACATTAGTTGGGGACAGTGTCCCTAACTTGAACGTAGACGTAGTCCACGGTAAACAGACGAAGGCGCATCTTTTAACTATAATTCAGGACAATTTTTGACCACTTTTTGATTAAGCACAGTTTTATCAGGGCTCATATTGAGAAAAAAACTGCGTTTAATGTTGAGAGATCAGTGGTAGTTTTTTCATGTTCCTGATATAACAATAACATTCGTCTATGTTTTTTAAAGCTTACTGAAGACACAAATATTGCATCACTATCGAAATGTATTCAATATGAGGTGAAGACAATGTATCTTGCACTGTCAAGACAGTATCTTCTGTCACTTTTGGAAGTTGCATGGTAGTTCAATAAAATGTGCAGTAAGGCCTAGGACAGGATCAATCCTTTTAGACATGCTGGTTTTCAGCACTTCAGTTGGGTTAGGTTAGAGTTCACTGTTGCTGTAAGCTGTGAGGAAGTTTGATTTGCAGAATAATAAAATGGCTGCAACTTTTAAAGGCATGTATGAATAAAGGAAGGATATGCAGGTTATGTGTGTGGAAATACCCAGTCTGGAGGCTACACGAGGCCTTTTACTGTGACCATATGGAACTAACAAATATGGAACTAATAAACTTCAGAGGAACTTATTTTCTGCCTTTTATTTAAGTAGTTATAAACTAGGGGTGTTGACTATTACTGGTATTGACGATAGCTGTGATGGTTAAAAATGAAATGTTGTTATCATATTGACAAAATATGACATAAATCAGCAAAATTAACTACTTGTAAATGTTCTTTTTGTATACTTTTGCAAAGTTATGGCTACAGACTCTCTCTCAACCTCTCTACACATATATTTTAAACAAGTACAAAATAACAGACAAAACAAACAATAAGTAAAGTTAAATATGAACTTTTCTCATAGTAGTAGTTTTTTCTATAGATATTGCCATAAAGGCCTTGTTACTATGAACTTTTTAGGCCACAATTATTGTGTACATAAAATCTGATATCAGGACAGCGCAATTATAAACACAAATAATCCAGTAGCAACTTGAAATGAACGTGTCTCCTCTCCTTGCCTGTATCTATAATGCTTTTCTGAGAACATTTGTTCCAACAACATGCCAATTAGTAAGAAAACAGCATGCAGCTAGCTGTGTATTACAATCAGGAGTGCAGATCACAGATCAAATTACAATATACATATTACTTTAACAGTACGTTGTCCTTGGACTTGACTATAAATTATATCATGATTTTAATTATGATTTTGGCGGACAGTGGTGATGAAAACACGACCAATGAGGTAAAGTGGTTATTGCATTGCATCTGCTTCCAAATTTTTCCCTTTGACAAAAATCCTCTTTTCTTTACAGCAGTACATTTTCACCTCTTCCTCGAGGTCCCAAGTCATGCAGGTAGTGATGTGTTTAGTTTAGCACTAAACAATATGATGACAGAAGAGCTTTGGGTCAACGTGAAAGATAAAACCAACTAGGCTGTAAGGAAGATACCACATGGCATAGAGGTGTGCACAGCAAGCACACTTACACACACATTCGCACACAGTAAAGCTAAGTTTAGGGAGCATGGTAGGGAAGGTCGTTACACACCGTGGGAGTCCCAAAACACAAGATAAATCAGAAGTGATTCCATGCATATGACAGCTTAAAGTACACGAATCAGCTCTCCACAGTAATGACCTTGTATGCATAATGAGTCCAAAGCTAACAGTATGTCTCTGGTTGGCAAGAACATTCAATATTGAATGAGTTAGAAAAACATCAGATGTATCACGCCAATATCAAAGTACGCATGCAGCTTAACAAGTTACATTAATTTTTAAAATTTGTTGTTCGGTTTAATAATATGTATGTAGAGGTATTACTTTTTAATGAGGCAAGTTTTTTAAACTTCAGTAAAAACAATAACAACAGCAATTCTACGGCAATTCTTTTAGTGCACAAAGTGCAAGGACACAACCCCGAGCTCAGCACCCATGATCTTTAATTTCCTTGTTCTGTACTACATCAAATCATAATTTCATCTTTAGCTGATATAGCAACATGGGCCAGGAATACTTACATAAACCTATGTCAAGCATTATAATAAGTAGTTATATCCAAAAGTGCCAGGTAAATCTTGTGCACAAAAGAAGCCTCATGTTTACTGTTTTCAGAAGTGCACAGAAATTCCCTGGACTCAGAGGCATCCAGGATGGACCATCACAGAGTATAAATGTGTTTTATGATTAGGCAAATCAGTATTTCAGGTCTTTTTTGGAGGAAATAGACATTATGGGCTCAAGACAAAAGATTAAAATAACACCATCTGGACTGTCACCGTTGGTAACAAGTCCAAAAGCCAGGATCAAGGCACTTCTGTTATGGCTCCATTGATGCTCAAGGCATATAGCTATATTGGAACAAATTTTAAGTGTTGTAAATTGGTATGGTAAAATTAAAAAGTGATGATTTTACTGGCCCAACTTTTTGAATTATATTGAAAGAATTACAATTGAAAGAAGGAATTGTTTTTGAAAAACAACAAAAAAATTATGTGCTAATACATCATATATTTTGATGTATTATTTTCCTATGTAATACAGGTCAAAGGTCACTCACAAATCCTTGTGGTCATTTTTAATTTTGTGTTAACTTACTGTCCTTACTGGCCTTTCCTAGGTTGGGGTTGGGGTGTAAAAACTTTGATGGAACTTTAATGTTATCGAATTAGGCTATTGCGTTGATATCCATTAAAGACTGTTGACTTTCTGGGCAGATCCCTGGTGTGTGTATATGATTAACTTTATGAATGGGAAGCAGAGTTGGTGGCATATGGTAGCTTGTGACCTAGTTTGACCACACAGTAAGCAACTTGCTTAAACATTAACATGTCTACAGGTTTATTTTGGTGGCATGTTTTTCCTAAAATAGATCAAAACAGATCAACATTTTAGTTGCCCTTTAAGCTGCTATGCAAATGAAATGCTGTCAGCTTTTGCATCTGTAACTCTCAGCAGATATTAGAAGGTAGCAATATGGCTAACTCGGTCATCATCATCTTTGAAAAAAAAGGTTAAATCCTTTCATTTATCCTTAAATTGGTTGGGCAAGTGAGTTATTAGATTTAAGTCACTTTAAGTCAAGTCAATTTGACATTCACTTGCCCATGCAATCTTTATTGTCTGCCCTGAAAACCAGTCTGCCTTTTTTTTCATTGATACTACTTGTGTTTGACAATGTGAGTATGACATGTAGTACAATTGTTGGTTTTATTTAGGTGGGGCAAATGCTCATTCTTAAATTAGTAGGTGAACAAGTTGATCAGTGCGTGAGCAGAACTGAGCGTTTCACAGACTTTGCAGACTGATGTCTGTGTGGCCTGATGTTCAGTCATCTGGTTGCCTCTACTGTAACCCTGTAATCCAAGAGATCTTGACAGGGGGAGCTGGATTCCAAATCAGGTTGTCTCTGATCTGTTAATGGCTATTTAGGTCACAGGTTCTTTGGAGCGGAGTTAAAAATAGATGCCATGGATATTGACACATTTGTTCTCCTGTTGTGCAGTGCTCTCATGTTTCTCTCCCACGCAAACCAAAAACCTTTTTGGGATTTAAATTGAGAATTGTTTTAAATTGAAAATCAATTTACAAATATTTATACATCAGCATGCAGCCAGTCTCAAAGCACTGAACCAAATGCTATACTGCCTTTGCTCACCTGGTAATAATGTAATAGTACCAGGCCCTGGTGTTAAAACAGACAAGGTAGACTTGAAGATAATAGTCATACTGCTGTACACCAGAGTTTGCCAAACTTGGCTGAATCAACCCAAGAGAAAATTAAGTATCTTCCAAGAAACAGAATGTTCAAAAAATACTTGAATACTTGAAAATACTATGAATTTCAGCAATGTTTATGTTTTTAAACTGCTGATAAACCTTGCAAGGCAGCTGGACTGCTGAGATTTCAAGTGTGAAATCTCAGAGGACATGTGAAATATATCCTATGGATATGTGAAATTCTGTGTGGGGTGTCAGGTTAGTAAAACATATAAAAAATCTTGAATGTAAATAAAATGTCTTATCGCAGAAGTACATCACACAAAAATCAGATTTGCTGAGTGTAATGTTACGAAGTATTTGATCCAAAAAATCCAGTGTGGCAAAAAAGATGTCTTTTTTTTCTGTTATAGTCATGAAAATTAATTTACATATCAGCATTTGCTAAGCATTTTACCCCAGTAATTGTGGACCCCTAAGATCTGTTTTTGCGATCTATCTTCGGTCCCAACCCAAAGTTTGGGAATACTATTACAGACTCTTAAATTTTCCAGTGGCAATAAGCTTCCCAGTGAGTGACTCCTGTATGGCTGACCTATATAGCTTGTTGTGAAATGCATTGTGTGTGAAATATGACACTTCACAGAAGATGAAAGAATGGCAGATGCAACAGCGACAGCATTTTTTTAACACCTACTGAAAACCTATGTCTGCTGGAGGAATGCAGCGCCCAAAAAGTGTGTTGTCAAGTTGTTTTAATCGACCCAACGGAAATCTGAAGTGACACTACAACAAAACCAGCAATGTGCCAGGTCTTGTTGCAACCTGTCCAAACCACAGAGAAATAGTCAAGTAAGGAGAAGACAGCTCCTTGGGCGAAAGACGGGGGGAGGCATCTGTGTAGGCACTGCAGTGGTGTGTGTGTGTCAAATCTCTGCCTGAGAAAAGAGGGAGTGAGAAAGCTGCTGCCACAGAAAAAGAAATAAATAGTCCCTGTTAATATAACAGTACATTTACAGTTGTCTTTTACTCTTGAGAGTGGAGTTTGTCTAGACTGTGGTTCAAAGCTTCAGAGCTGGACTCTGACTTGTGTCAATACTGAAACTTGAATATGACAATGTGACCATCCAACACATTGTCATATTCAAGGATACTTGAATGTATCTAATATGTTCCCTAATCGATTATCAAAATAGTTGTTTGTTAATTTTTGGCTCAATCAACTAATAAAGTTTCTATTTAGAACATTGTGAGCAAGTATGAGTTCCCATACTGCCAAGGGAATGTATTGTTATGCTTACAAATAAAATAAAGGTCTGCCCTGTACAACCAGTTATGGCTAAGTGTTTCTTGTGTGTTTCAGAGGATGTGCTGGTTGAGGAAAACCAACACAATTCTATGTCTTTGGTCAGCCTGATGACCCCATCCTCAGCTGCTGGCATGTCCTTGAGCATGGAGATACCGCGGAAGCGCAAGGGCAGCATGGACAACCAGTAAGTAGTGTGATTGCTCTAATTTGGCTTGAAGAAAATCTCATTACTCCAGTGACCTAAATTGTTGCGAATTCCTATTGATGGTAATTCATTTTCTTCCCAGTGATAAAAACGCTGCTTCCACCCCTGATGTTGATATGGAAGATGAACTAAATGGGTAACTGTGTGCTAATTCAGGACATTTAGAGCTGACCCATTTTATTTTGAGCTATCATGAATTTGTGTACAAAAACATTTCAAACATGTTTTTTTTTGCTCCGCAGGTCAGATGGAGAAGACCAACATGTCAAAATCAAATGCTTTAGGTGGGTTTAATTACATCTATATCTTTAAGTGTCCATGGTTTATGCCACATTATAGTGTATGCCACATTACAAATAAATGCAGAGGGTCTGAAAAGTCAAAGGAGAAAATTCCTTTGAATCTTCTAAAAGATTTATTATTTAATGTCTTTGCAGGGAACCACACAGTCAGATTGAGAAGAGGAGACGTGAAAAAATCAACAATCTCATTGACAAACTATCGGCCATGATCCCTACTTGTAACCCCATGTCCCGAAAGCTAGACAAACTTACTGTGCTCAGAATGGCTGTGCAGCATCTCAAGTCTCTCAAAGGTACCATGTCAATCAATGGCCATTGTAGTGTCTCTGTTCTGTACACTTTGTAGCTCCATTTTGCTTTGAAAATGTCATGATGTAACAATTACACTACTCTGTTGAGCTGTCAGCCCCTCTGAACTCAAATGAACCATTGTCCACTCCCCTTCCACTTTAAGGATGAGTGACTATCATAGGACATTGTTAGTTTATGAAAATAGCAGTGCAAATCGTGCATTTTAACTAAAATAAGTAATTTTCTTTTATGAGTAAGTTTGGCTCTCCCGAGGGTCTACGCCAAACCTGGCTGATCGAATCACAGACTGCACATTTGTCTTTTTTGACTTAGTTCCGGCAATTTTTTCTTGATGGATATAATGCCCCAGACTCTGAAAGAAAGATCCAGGTTGTTATAAACTGGACTTTATCTTGTATGCATGTAATATAGCAGTCTCACACTGAGCTGACTGTGTAACATTTTGTCTATATTTTCAGGTTCAGGAAGTTCTTTTTCTGAAGCTAGCTACAAACCATCATTTCTTCCTGATGAGGAGCTCAAACACCTTGTCCTTAAGGTAAACATGCCACTGACAAAGGCAACTGACGGTTAATATGATAACAATCTGAGAAACTGAAAGTGCAGTGGAATACCTTTGTTTACTTTGTTTTCTTCGGAAGACTATAATTACTTCAGTTAATTGCTGAATAATTGTAATACAAAGCTAAGCCCATAACATGTCAGTCACTTGAGGGTGTGACTTATCCTTCTAAAGCCACAGATTATGCTATGAACTCAACAACAATGCCCCACCTTTATTGTGGTTTCTGTTCATCTGAAACTACACGTGAAAAACACCAAATTTATCTAAAAGGTAAAAGAGCAGATAAAAACTGCTAATATTCATTGAATTTCAGTTATTGTTTAGAGTAGTCTTACAGTTTATTGCGCTAAATTTAATAAAAATTCATTAATTAAAATTACACACACTTCATGGCCTCTTACTTTTGTCTTGACCAAATCATCACCTTGGATTCCTCTGTTTCCTCCCATGTTTCTTCGTTGTGCAGGCCGCAGACGGTTTCCTGTTTGTGGTGGGCTGTGATCGCGGGAAAATAGTTTTTGTCTCAGAGTCCATCACCAAAATATTAAATTATAGTCGGGTAAGGACTCTACAGTTGTACGCTGTTTGTTGTATCAACAGTTGTTTCTGCACCTGCAATATATTTGTTCATGTGACCACATCAGATGAGTTAAATTGTTTTTGCACCATTGTTGATGAACTAGAACCTCCCACCAATGTGTATGCGCCTGTTTGACATTGTGCACAGATTCAGTACATTTTAGAAAATGGATGGTTATTTCATTATGACAATAAAAGTAGCCCTCTGTATGTCTCCACTTAAAGTAAATTCATGTAATTTGTATATATATTTATTTAGGTTTGTGATTCTTTGGGTTTCTCACAGTTCAGTTCGATTTAGATTCTTGGGTCGCAGTTCAATTCAGAATTGTTTTTTAAATCAAAATAGTTATCAATTCATAACTGATTCTCAATTAAACGAGTAGAAATGGGGCCCTATTTTTAGTTACTCAGAAATACTGTTTGCAAAAGCATTCAATGGTGTCCATAGTCCACAGAAATACCATATGAATAACTGGCAATTTACATAAATTATCTGAAGCCTTTTTATATCAGAGAGTTTACAGCATGGAATACAAAACACCCCATGGAACAAAGTGTAGTGTGAATGCACCTGTTTTGATCATTTTTGAATACTGCAGTGAAAGGGGCATTTATAAGCTATTCTTTAACAAGGAATTTTAAAAAATCCTTCTTCTAATTTATCTCTAAATTCTGGCTGTTTCTACTCCACACAGTATCTGGTGTGCTCTTTGGTTAACAGTCCACAATTAATGTACTATGCTTTTTTTGTTGTTGTTGTTTTTTATTCTGATTGCTTTGGATTGCTTTGGATTTTTATCAGCAAAATGATAAGCTGTTTGTTATTCCTACAGGCGGAGCTGATTGGACAGAGCCTGTTTGATTACATACACCCAAAGGACATGGGAAAAGTGAAGGAGCAGCTGTCAGCATCTGAATTATACCCTCGTGAACGGCTAATAGATGCTAAAAGTAAAGCAATTATCTTTGTCTTTAGAGTTTGTGTGTGTCTGTGTCTGTGAAGGAGTGTATGAGACTGTATATGAATGTTTGAGTGTGTGTGAGTGTGTGTGTGTAAGAGAGAGAGCGAGAGAGAGAAAGAGATTTAACACTCCTGTCTCCTCTCCAGCGGGTCTGCAGGTTCAGGCTGACCTTCCTGTCGGTGCAGCACGACTGTGTTCGGGTGCACGGCGTTCATTTTTCTGCCGCATGAAGTACAATAAAATATCTGTCAAAGTGGAGGAGAAAGAATTCCAAGCCGGCACCTCCAAAAAGAAAGGTACAGAAGTAATCAAGTGGATTATTCATTTTAAGAAGGGTTCATATTGTAATTTTCAGGTATGCTTCCATTCATGTGAAGTATCAGTGTAACCAGATTTTCAAACATCTGGCAGAGTTGAAGAGCTGGCATGAACAAACAGATACGAGACAGAGAGAGCATGTGAAATCAATTATACAATTTGATAAAAAATGTGACTCATATCTTGGTCAAATTTTTATCATTTTATGTCCTTAAACTGCTTATAAATAATAGAAAGGGGACCTTGTTCTAAAATTTGCCTGTTAGGCAACTTTTTCATAAGTTTTCTTCATCACAGTGGTATTTAGTGGGAGAGTTCTTTACATTAACGGACACTTTTTAAAAAAGATTTGCTCACAGCTTATTTGGCCTACTTTAATGCTGCCAGAATTCAAAAATTTAGTTGATTAAACCTATAATGCTGTAGTCCTGTGCTGTACCTTCCACTTTGTACTTCCTGTTTACATCTTTCAAGGTATTAATTGGAAATATTCAAAAACTTAGACCAGCATTATCCTACCAGTCTAAGGAAGACAAAGAAATACAGAGAGTGACAAAATTTGTTGATATTGATAGTGCAACATAAAATATCGTAATTATTTTTGCGTTGCTAAGGCACAGAAAACCTCAAGGAGGTTCTTAAAAACTTAACTTAAAAAAACTGGTTTAAAGGAATCCATTAATTGAATTTCAGCTATTTGTTTGCATATTGTGATCTGTGTCTGCTTTGCCTACAGAGTCACAGAAGTACTGCACCGTCCACTGTACAGGCTACATGCGCAGCTGGCCTACCAGTCAGTTAGGAGCAGAGGGGGAGGGCGAGGGAGACAAGCAAGATAGCTCCCACTTCAGCTGCCTGGTGGCGGTGGGACGTGTCCACTTGCACTCATCGCCCCAGGTTAACGGAGAAGTCCGAGTTAAACCCACGGAGTTCATCACGCGTTATGCCATGGATGGCAAATTCACCTTTGTCGATCAAAGGTAGAAATACATTTCAAAAGGAGGGTGATTGAGGGCTCTATTTGTTGGCACATGGCTTTGTTTACATAATGTGTATACATATTAAATATACTCTAATGACATTTCAGACATCTTTGACACTACCTTTGAGTACCTACAGTGTATTACAAATAAAACAGTAGATTTTTATATTTTATACTTATGTGATACACTTGTATCATTTTTAAGAGTTAACATTTTCCCTATTGTTTTCCTTTTTGTTCACAGAGCTACAACCATTCTTGGTTATCTTCCCCAAGAATTGCTTGGGACATCATGCTACGAGTACTTCCATCAAGACGACTTGCCGCAGTTAGCAGAAAGACATCGAAAAGGTAAATCCAAATTTTCAGTGATTTCATTCCTTCTTCTGATGATCTTAGATACCTTTTGTTTTCGTATTTTTTTTTATGTCTGATGAAATTATTCCTACATCATGTTGGTATTTTTAGATTCTTGAAGCACAGGTCAATTTCTTGTGGGAAAAAAAACTCTGTTCATCTCCATATGTTTGTCAGCTGGACATGTACTTACACCATTCTTTGCCTAAAGCACATGCTTCATTTTCTGCTCCATAGTCCTCTAACTCATCCTCTCAATGTTTTCCTCTACAGTGCTGCGGAGTAAAGAGAAAATAGAGACAAACTGCTATAAGTTCAAAACAAAACACGGTTCTTTTGTCACACTGCAAAGTCAGTGGTTTAGTTTTGTAAATCCCTGGACCAAAGAAGTAGAGTACATAGTGTCAACTAACACAGTTATATCGTGAGTATATGCTTCAGTCTCTTTGTGCATAACCTAGACATCTTTGTACTTGAGATAAATTTATAGTATACTAATCAGAGCTTCAACGGTTTTCTCCTCCTGTTATAAGGCATGATCACAGTCGAACCAGTCGGTCGGGAAACAAGTCTGAACAGTCAAGCAATTCCAAGACTACTGAAGGTGTGTTTAAAAAAAGTATATAAACACATCCCTTCATCTTTGATGCTCCATGAAACTTAAAAATGCAGATTGTGTAGTCACAGCACTCCACAAGTATGCTGTCTTTTCTTTAACTTCTAACATTTTTTTTATTTTAGAAGATGGCAAGAAGTCCCTTCCAGTCATACCAGGCATCTCCACTCCACCTGGAGCTATGATTTATGCCGGCAGCATAGGGACCCAGATTGCCAATGAGCTGCTGGATTTCAACAGGTGTGGCCGAAAGACACAGCATGCTGTATTTACTTTTTTTAACACTTAGATTTACAGAGGGTGATATAGAAAGTTGTTTTCTTCTTTGTTGTTTATATATATTAATTCAGTATTCTTTTTACTTTGTGAAGTTTTAAGCTAATTTGTGTCTGTGTTGCATTTAGGATGAACTCATCACCGTCAAGTGGTAGTGTCAGCCCATTCAGTCTACCGCAGGATAAGTGTCAACTTACTCACAATCAAATCAGCAACAATGTAAGTCTTAAAACTTGCACTTCTTTAATTACAGCTGCATCTCTTTCACTCACTTAGAAAGCCTGAGATGCTCTGATACCATATTTTCCTTCCTAAAACCAATTCCAATTGCTATTCTATGCGTAAATAACCAGCAATAATCTGATACCAGCACTTTAAAAGATAAACTAGTGATGACCGATGATGATGATGATGATGATGATGATGATGATGATAGTAATAGTAATGATAATTATAACAACATTAATAATAATGAACAGCTGTATACTATCAACCCTGTATTGATGCAATATTACACAGAA
>JAPZDZ010000023.1:10261318-10293135 GCA_029783805.1 Acanthurus tennentii | reverse complement strand
ATGATAATTATAACAACATTAATAATAATGAACAGCTGTATACTATCAACCCTGTATTGATGCAATATTACACAGAAATCTGGGGTTATTCAGGTTGTTTGTCATTCACAGGTATTTGCTACTTGTGCAATAAAAAAAGAGTGGCACACATGTGATCAGTAGTCTGCTAGAAAGTAACAAGGTCCTCTTTATAATAACAAATATCTAAAGTGGCATTGGTTAATTACATAGAACTGTGTAGCTACTGATACTACGCTGATACTACACTGAATTATAAGCAGAATCGGAATAAAGATCTTCTATAGGTTGAAAGGCATATTCAAAGCCTGTATAGAATTGAGTCAGCTAAATTAAACTGCTGTGTTGTGTCTAGGATATCATTTGCTTGTCTCTTTTGGTCTCTAGGTGCCAAATGGAGAGGCAACAGACACAGAGATGCCAGGAAAGTCCAGCTCAGAGGATGAGCCACAGGGTGCAGCGTTCTCAGGAGGAGACGCGCTCATGGGTACTCTCTCTGATCCTCTTAATAAGCTCATTTATAAACTGTGTACAGGACTGTGCATAATTATCCTCTCTAATCCATTACTGTATATTTTTCAGGGGAAAATTCCCAGTTGGATTTGGACAGTGTGGTTGGACCAGGCCTTAGTAGTCTTAGCAATGATGAAGCAGCCATGGCAGTGATCATGAGTCTCCTGGAGACGGACACAAACTTGGGCGAGGCTGTGGACTTTGAGGAGATGCACTGGTCTTTATAGAATCTGCTCCTACAGTGTGATACCTTGGCACACCAAAAAAATACTTAGAGCATCAATTTTTTGATGATGAGAACTGCTTGAATGCTAACTCAAAGATGCAGCATTCCTTTTGTAAGGACTTTTTTTATTTATTAGTAACCTTTTTCCACATAAGCTGTGTAGTCTTCGTGTGGCTGCTCTAACAGGGAGCGGGATTGACAACCATAAGGGACACCTGCCCCATCTTCAGGAGGAGGATGTGCCTCTAAGGCCTTACAGCGGTCTGCCCGCCCTGAAACGCTGTACCTCAATGCTTTCTTCACATCTACCACCACCCTCTGTTTAACGCAAGGGGCTTTGAAAGATTGAAGATCCCATGAATAGTAATGGCAGTGATGTACAATGGCTTAGGATTCCTGCGGTTATTTCCCTCTCTTACCTATATTTGAACAAAGGTAGGGAGTGATGATGCAAAAAAAACAAAAAAAAAAACAAAAAGAGAGAATTGCACTGAATTGACTTCATGTTTTTTAAACGGTTGTCATTTGAATAGGTACTGTATGTTAAAGTAAAATGCCTGGAAGACGCCTTGACAACCTGGCCCATCTCTGTGACGTCTCAGGATCCAAGCTGTTGGTAGCCAGTGTACCAAGGCAGACCACACTTCCATAACCTCTAACTTTGAGAGTCAACTAATGATGTGCCACTCAGAGATTTTCTCTTAACTTGTCAGTATCTGAACATTTTCCATGGTAACAGTTCAGTAACCTTCTCTTGTGTAAACTGACTTGAACATACTTTATATGTGTGAATTTGGTATGATTACAAGCACCATGTTGTCAGGCCATGTCTGTCTTAAAGGGATAGTTTGTGTAGGAAGAAATTTCCCCTTTTTTATTATTATGTATACTTTTGTTGACATTAAGCCCCCAGTGTTGACTTCCCTGGACTTTTTTATTTGCCCTAGCTGTAGACATGTAACATTTCTTGGCAGAAAATTATCCACCTTCATGAGATTGTCTGACAGCAGCCCGTTGTGGTGGTTGACTGTTCATGGATTTATGAGCACTACAGTACTACTTCATGCATAATGCAACAGCACTTAAGAGGTGCTGAAATGGAGGTTTGGTAGCAACCACTGAGGAGCAAACCCATTTCAGATCTGTGACGTTTTATCAATAAGTGTTTGAGGTTGATCTCTTTAGTCTGTTAGCAGAAGTGATAACTCAGGGAGTGACAGAAACAGAGCCGCCCCAGTAGAACTTAGAATGACACAGTTCTTAGTAACCGTAGCAGTGTTTTGTCCTCCTACTTTCCTACATTCTTTACATTGGTATGAGTCATGTCTGATAGAGTTTAACCTTTTTCACCTGCAAGTGTTGCCAGCTTTATAATCTTGCAGGTAAGCCATAGCTTTAGCTGTTTTTTTTAATGTACTATTATGCACTGACAGTCTTTCAAAGGTTATGTTTATATTTTACGTGCTTGTCAGAGATGCAAAGCATCATGCATACATTTATTAAGGGATTATGCTATGCAGGCCAGGGCTATCATTCCATAGCATCTAAAATTCAAGGTATGTTTCTCTCTTTGCATGTAATTGTCACTCCCTTATCATGCATGACTCAAAAAGGCTGAAGGACATACCGCTGCCTTGTAATATGACATTTGATGAAAGTCAGAATGAGTCATTGAGTTGTTGAGTTGTTATGGGTCCCAGTGCTATATACCTCGTATAGACTTTTGTTTTTCCCAATCTTACAAGTACATATCTTGGAATTTTACTCCCACAACATTTATAGCCATAATGTAATGGCCTAAAATGTATACTAGTGATCCACCGCTGAGAATCATGTGGCTGCCAGATGGCATTATGGGTGGTGTGAGGAAAATGTAGGCTTACTTAAGTATGTGAAGTTACTGTCAAACAGTGATACTTAAAAAGACTTAAAGCCCAACTGTTGCCAAATAATAAATTATGTTTTTTTAGCCTAGCTTTTGTTTATATAAATTCTTGTATTGGCTTGATTTATAGAAGCAATCACTTTGATTCACTTCCCCTGTTTCAATTAATAAAAAGCTTAACATTTCTAAAAAATATATAGCAAATGCTAATGTCCCAAACTGTATAAAGGAAATTAGAACATGCTGAAACCCAGATTCATTAGTTGACACACTGATTTTTTTGCTTGTTTACCACCCTGTTAACTGTTGTGTTACATTTATAAAATCACATTGCTTCTCCATCAGAAATTTTGAGTGTACATTGCTGTAGTCTCATAGGGAATGCAATGAAAAGTGCAAAGTCAGTATATGGTTATTTTAAATTTTTGTCAACTTATTTGGACTGTGTATATGTGTCTAACCTTCATTTATTAGGACCTAAACTAATCAGTTAATACTTAAGCAGGTATATTGTTGCCCAAAAATACAATAAATGAACTGTGTAGCTTTTGTGCCATGCCATCAGTCACATGGGTATCTTTGGCCACGTTTTACAATCATCTCACAAGGACTGTTAAGGATTTTCCCAATAAGGACTTTTGTTTCAAGGATAGGAAGGTTGTTGCAAATCATGAAGAATACTGTCTTTTCTTTGAAATGCTTGAATTTACGAGGAGCCAGTGCACGGAGCGGCTGAGCCTCCTGCCTGTGTCCAAAGTGCCTTTGGACATGTTTGCTCGGACACACAATAAAACTGTGTTGCTTAAGGAGACCACCCCCCAGCTGGCACCTCTGCAGACTGACAGGAGGGCTAAAATGTATCATTGGATAAACTTGATGCAACATGGCATGCTGTGCACATTATGAACTGAACTGGAAGCTTTTTCACACAGTAGTACATATTGACTTCAGCACTCACTACCTAACCAAACAACAAGAGCTATGGACTCATTCCATAGACACAGGCTGGTCTTTTTTTTCATAAGTCCATTTTTTAGATCTATTTCTTTTTTGTTTTTGTTTGTCTTGTTCAATCATTGCACTGTTGTGGCTGTAATCTACCCAAAAAGCTAAAACAATGCTCCTACTTTTGTGTATTGGTGATGATGGAGTGATACACCTTTGCTGCAAGGTCATATATTTTACTTCTGTCTGTTTAAAATAAAGCAGTAGGTTTATTGAGCTAGGGAACATTACGTTTTGATTTCATGCCCTGCTTTGTGTCTAGTTGCATGCCGTGCTTGTGTCATCTTGTGTTTGTTTTTTTTTTACATGTGTTGCATTAATAGACTTTGGAAATTAAGATGGACTGGTGTTTGTGCTTGAACTACAACAGCGTAATGTCACTGCGCAGGAGGAAGAACCTTAACCTTTGAGCTAATACTGGACTATTGGGAGCTTGTTACTGCCTCCATTATACCACTTTCTGTCACTTTAAAGGTCCATTCTTTGATGTTGTCTGATTTTTGGACCTTTGGGGAAGCACTCACTGTTTCTGTCTATTGCATTATTGCTGCTACTGTCAGCATGTCTGGGTTGTCTTTCCAGGTTTTCATGTTAATAAATATTAGTTTTACTAAACTCTCAACTGAAACTTATCCATAATTGGATCAGATAGACAGACAGCTAGAACATTTTGTGAACAGCCACACTTGATTCATAACATTTCCTCCAGTTTTTGTTGCTGTTCATTTTGTGTCTTTCTGTCCTTAGTGAAGCTGATTGAGAAGCAGCAGACTGCTTTTTGAGTAATTACATTTGCCTCCTACTGAACCCTCTCAGAACCTTCCTCTTTGTGCCGCCTGTCTGAGGAGATTAGCTCTGTGTAATTTGTCAAATGCAATAAGGCAGTGGTGGGAGCAATTAAGAAAGCATGGCATAAGCTGGGATTTGTTGTGTATATTAAGTCAGTGAAGCAGAGCTGCTGTAGCTGCTGCTTCACAGAATGGGCCAAGCTGCTACCTTGCCTAGTAGGAGAGGAGAGTCTTATGTTACAGAGCTGTATGAGTGGTTCAGGTAAGGTCATCCCTTGGCTGTTGAAATTTCTATAGAAAAGCTGTTATATACCTGCACCACGTGTATTCAGGTAGAAATTATTTTTTTAAAGACATGAAAAGGAGAGGGAGTGAAAATATTCAAGCTTCTCATTTGAGCAGTAAAAAGTTCCAACATGCATAGACACTAAGGTTTGCGTGCGGCTTGTACTGCCAATTTTTGGTGTAGCAGCTTTCAACAAAGTAACTGGGCTACAAGGTGTCTTTCTGTTCAGAGGAGTTTGTTATTTTCCATACAAATCTACAAAGCATTTCCTTGACCTTTTTTTTTCTTTTATCTCCTTATTTATTTTGTTGTGTGAGCAGTAGAATAAACTTGAGGAATTGGAATTCAAATTCCACATAATCTCCATGACTCCATACTGCTAAGTAGTTGTAGTGTTTCAGAATTATTTGGCCTAATTATCTTAGCACTCAGGTCGCAGGGTGTAAGCAAGCTCTCAAACAGGTGTAATATCTTCACTTTAGGCTTGGGATGAGTTGACCTTAATTCTCTTATCTCTTAGTACAAATCAGACCTTTCATCCAAACTTTCTCAAGATCTTGTGTATTGAAAAAAAATTGAAAATGGTCTTTTATATTTATTAAAACGTTTGGTTTTTTTTGCCTTTTTGTCATAGAAAGTTTATTAATGAATGTCCAAGTGGGCTGATCACTCTTCATGAATTTCAACGGCATTTCTGCAACGGAACAGTGGGCAGTGAGTCGGCTGAGTATGCAGAACAGATATTCCGCACATTGGACAGTAACGGGGTAGGCTAAGTACCTGTATGGATGGCTTTAGACTGCATGTATATTAAGAGTCTTGAGGGAATACTTATCCTACAGCACTAGCAGGAATATTAGTGGATATTTTCTTTAATAATGATGCATCATTAAGATAAACAACAAAAGTGAATGAAAAGCATTTGTTAATGAGAGTGCCTTTTCTTCAGGATGGGGTGGTTGATTTCAGGGAATATGTCATGGCCATCAGCATGCTTATTGAAGGCTCAGCAGTGGAGAAGCTGCGGTGGTCATTTAAGCTTTATGACAAAGACAGAGATGGAGCTATTACCAAGGAGGAAATGCTGGAGATCATGCAGGTGTGTGCTTTGCTGTGTCATATGAGCTTTTTCCAAATAAAAAGTTAGGACCTACATTTTAAACTACAGCTTTCTTGAGGAGATGTTATAAATGATGCATGTGTTTTCTTTTGTTCACAGGCCGTTTATAAGATGAGTTTAGCAGCTGCTTTAACCAAACCCAACCCACTTACAGCTGAAGAATGTACCAACAGAATATTTGTGAGATTAGATAAAGACAATAATGGTGAGGAAATAAATTTTGCTCTGCCCGAAAGCATTGTGAAGTGTTACTTCAGTATGAAAAAACATATCTATAAAGATGTCACACTCATGATCTCATTCATGTTAATAGGACACATAAAAGGCCTATGCCCCCCCCCCCAAATTGTAGGATTAAATGCTTTTTTTTACAGAAGAAAGCAAATATACCCATAAAATACCAATTTCACATACAGTCTGAATCTTAGACTGTTTGAGAGATGAGGCAAGTGCATAGCTAAAGCTAAGGTAATGCATCTAAAAGAAGATTAACTAAGCATGTGTAATTTGCCCAAAATATATAAAAATAAAACCTAAAAAAAAGGGGGCCTAATCCTTAATGGAAAGATATGTACTTCAAAACATCTTGTAGGAATTTGGAATTTCAGTAAATTTCAGGTTATAAATGCCTCCACAAAACTCCAATGAGACCTTGAGACAGTTATTTTTTCAAAACATGTATTTTTTTCTTATACACATATATTTTGACAGTAGTTAGCTGACATAAAAAAAATAAAGCTCTTGCTTGCTAATAACGACAGCTGCAGTGTTTTATGTCTGTAATCACCATCTGCCCTTGTTATGTCTGTAGCCATCATCAGTCTGGAGGAGTTCATAGAGGGAGCGCTGGATGATGATTGGATCAGGGAGATGCTGGAATGTGACCCCAGCACTGTAAAGGTGGAGAGGCCCCTGAGGAGGGGCACCGTTTTAGGGACCCATGGTTGACCTGAAGTGAGGTATTCCTTTCACTGGGAGCAGAGAAAGGAACCGGTTGATGTTTGGACTGAAAATTTCCAGGAATCCTTGCTGCAATACAGCCTCCATTCACTGTGACAAATTATATCACAGCCTGTTGAGTAACTTCTAGGTAGCCGCTTAAGAGCACCAGAAACTTAATATATGGTTTTATTGTTAAGTTTAAATATGATTAAAAGCATTTTTCTTTATTTGTTGTTTTTTTCTTCTTCTTCCTTCTCCCTTTTTTCTCTCTTCATTTTGATTAGTCATGTTCTTTTTTGTGTTTTCTTTGTAGCACCATTTAACATAGTTTTGAAATCTGGTTGCATCTCCCTGTAGAACAGAATACATCTACCATGAGACAATGTAGCTGTCATAGTTTTAGTGTTGTAGTATTAGATATCCATTTTGCACTTGTGGTCAAATTACCTGCACCAGGCAGCAGATGCATAATAAACAGCAAAAAAATTTAAATTGTATTTGCAATGATGTTGTCCATTGACTGCCTATAACCTCTGTTTTGCATATGCTTGGTATTCAGTGCATGTCAGCTATCCAGGTCAAGGCCCCTGGCAGTATACTTCACACATACATTGATGGAGAGTAACTAATAACTTTTATTTCATTATGGTATGTGACTATAGTCTTGAGTTTGTACTTAAGAAATTTCATTTCATGACACCTAGCATTGAACTCCACTTGTTTTAACCCCCCTGCATTTACCTGACAGATAATTTGAGGAATTTATTTGCCAAATGTTCCTAAAGCAAACTACCAAGCAGCATAGTTGTTAAAACTAGCTAGCTACAACTTGATCAGCCACTACTTTCGGATTTTATTTAGGTGTTAATGCATCAGTAAAAACAATCTAATAGTATAACATGTGACATAATATGAAAGGGTGTCTTACATATCGAGTACTTTGAATTCTAAAAGCCTGAGTACATCTTTCTGTTAATACTTTTGTTCTTTAAATTTAAATAAAAGTAAATAAAAGTGTGAATGTGTATTACATGCACGGTTGTATTGCTTCTTTGTGAGGCTTCTTCTTCCAACACATACCCCCACGGACCACATGATGTCGCCTGTGTTTTTTAAAACTGAACAGACGCCTCTCAGACTTTGAGGAACATGCTACTTTAAGTTGCAGCGAAAAAAAGTAACGGGAGATTCCCTGCGTCATTCAACCTTACCCTTTTAAACTCGTCAACTGTTGATTGATCGGCTTTCACAAAAAATGAAACAAAATAACAATTTTTTTTTCCTGGTTTTCTCACTATTCGCAGCTGATGTTCACAGTGAACGGTTTTATTCAGCGAAAAACTATTATGTCTCATTTTTTCAATGCTGCATGAAAGCACCAGGACTTCCCTCATATAAAGCACTCTTCCTACACTTCCAGGCCAATCCACGAAGCAGCAGGGCGGGATTTCTCAGACATGACGTCCCAAGTTTTCCAGCTAGCTTGTCACTTCGACATCATGGCGTAGCAGTGTGGACAGTCAGGGGTAGTACGGTTGGTACTGGTGGGCACGGAGAAGTTTAGAAACTTATTACAGTGGACTCTTTGTATGTTTACAGAGTGGGGAAGGAACGGAAATCCTTATATATCTCCTCGCGCAGAGTCTCGGTGAGTCCCTTGATGTTTCGGCTGTGATTTGTTATTTCCACTAATTTAGGTTTAACGAGTTGCTTACTTTTGTCGAAACAAACGGCAGCTGTGGTCGGCGTAAATGGATGTGCATGTTTTATCAACGAAATAACTCGATAGGTTTTTTTTATTCCCCATGGTAAAACTGCATAAACGTTAACGTTAACTAAAAGTTCCCAGAGGGTACTGTGGTAACGTACCTTCAGAGCTTTTTTTCGCATTCCTGCAAGTTTGTTTGATTTCTCCTTTCTTTCACTCGGTAAATACTAGCATAGTAATATCTTACATCAAAGTGTCAGCCTCACAACGATGGGTTTTCAGTGGGAAATGTGGGTATAAAGTTGTTGACGGGAGAAAAGTCAGTCTAACGGCAGTTTATGACACAGCGCGAGGCTCAGACATTGCGGTCGGTTGCTCCCTGCGCTCGAGGCCACCTCTTATTGCTTTTCTGCTCTTCATCTTTTTTTCTTTTTGCTTTGGCTAGGTGATGACTGTTGAGATTTAGTTTAATGTTTTTCTCCTCTCAAGTGAGTTGACCCAGACTGTACACCAGGCGAGGCTGTCCAGAGGTTACGTTTACTGTCTGCGTGCTTTTTTTTATTTTTTGTTTTTCCTTAAAGCTATGAAATTTGACCGGCTGTTGTCTTGGCCTCCAGTCGACCCATGAAATATGTGGTCTCTTATCTCAAATTCTTTCCAAAACAACAGAATTGTCTGAAAAACTAGAGATTAAATGCTTTCTGGAGTTAGATGTGTTTCTAAATGGTTCAACTCAAAGGCTGTCCTACAAAATGTTAATCATTGTTCAGATATTAAGGAAACTCTCAAGGGCTCTTCATGCCACCTTATAGCAGTCTTTACTACAGCAAAAAATGTGTGTATTACTCAGTGTTGCATTGCTTTTTGCATTATTGCCAAAGATAATTAACTCCTAAGTCAAGTTCAGTCATGAGTAATATGAAAAGAATGTGTGCTGCTATCTAACATAAATGAACTGCTGTTACGGTCTTTTGCTTACATACAGGCAGGAAGAATTCTTAAAGATTTAATCATATGGAGGGTTTATATTTCAAAACTTTTGTTTTTATCCTCTGTTAGGTGTGTTAACACTGCAACTGTGGGCCTCTTATTTTCAGTTTCAGCCTATCTAAAGATAAATAAAGGACTCCTTCAACTTTGCACCCACATCTTGTTTCATATAGACCTCGTTGTTTGGTGGTATAAAATTAGTGATGATGTATTCTGTCTGCTCACTGTGGTTGGAAATAGCTGCAGGTTATTCCAGAGCAGCGCCCTGCAGGCGGCTGGTGGGTTCCCTGACTGTGTTTACACCCAGTGAATCAGACATGCAGCCTCCTTGCCGGACCGCTTAGTGTCATGCAGTCTTAGACCTGAAGACAATAACATTAGCCCTGTCACAAAGTCAAATCACAGCAGACAGTTAGCTCATAATGTAAGTATTTCAGGCTTCGTGTGTATGACACACAGCATATGGTTAGTGCCTTAATACACCTGGATGATGCCAAAAGAAAAGCTTACCCTTGTTACTTTAAATCATTTTCTATTGTTTGCGGTGTTCAATGAATCATTTGTTGTTTGAGATGAAACCAGAATAAATTATGAAAGCAAGAATTGAGCTTTTTCTTGTGGAAACATTGTACAAAGAACGGAGTAAAGGTCTGAATGTCTTTAAACTCGGAAAGTGTCATCATGTGTTGGCTCTATCCTCTCATGTCCACAGACACAGATTTTTAAAGAGACATTTCCTGAATAGAAAGAACAAGTATAGTAAACTTGTGTGATTTATGCCTTGGATTGTAAATTCCTCTCCCAGGGCTTTTTTACCACCAGTGCTAGTTGCATGGTGGCTTAACCCTCCCAAACCCCAAGAGACAACCAGCCCCTAGGCCTCTATTTTGTTTTTTTATTTCCTGTGCATGCAAGAGCACAGTTAGCTGGCCACTTAAGCTTGGTAAGATTCAAGATAATGTCTTATTTTATGCCAAGAATAGTTCAGACTATAGAGTGTCCATTGTGGATGAGTTATGATGGATTTCCCTGCCTGAAGGGACCAGATCTTAAGAATTTATTTTAAAAAGCCATTATAGTGGCCCATTCTCCTTCTTGTATTCATCATATTCTCTGCATGTCTCTATGAATTATATGGCTCACCATAGGGCAAGATTGCTTTTTGAATGCATTTTTTTCTTTTGTTTGTGTTAGATGCTCTTTGGGTCTAAAAGGAGTGTGCAGGCAGGTGTTACTGCAAATGCAGTGTGTACTGTAGCGTTGCATTGCAGTTTTTTTCTCCCTTTGTCTTCTCGTGCTTCTCAGTCAAAATAACCCAGTAACAGGAACAAAAGCCCTTTCTGTGTGTCTTATGGTTGGTGTAAGTGGTGCCTATAGAAGGGCAAACAGTGAGACTTTTGTTTTTGAGAGTGATGCTGGCATGTTGGGATTTTTGAGATATCTCCCTTTTAGAAGCTAGCTTGCACATCTTGAATATATTCAATCCAGGTACAGATATATGCTCTCTTTATGTTATTTCTCTCAACAAATATGAAACAACATTGAGCTGAAATTATGAGGAGAGTGACAGAAAATGTATCTTCAACATTTTTTAACTGACTTGTGCTTTTTTAAACACAAATGTCAAACATTTATTGGCGCCAGCTGCTCTGATGTGAGGAAATCCTCCTGTCATATAATAGTTATAAATGAATAATTTGGAGGTTTAGAGAGTTGGATGGATAGATTCAAGCAATGGGGATATGTTTCCTTGGGCTATGGTAAATCTTAATGCTCATTTCCACTTTGACAATTAATAGTCAAATAATTAATGATTTTTTACTTTGCTCCAATGCCTGTAAGTAAGCTCGCAGGACAGCCATCTTGAGTTTGCATGAGAACATATCATGGAAGCATCACAGTACTTTAAGACAGAGTGTACCTCTCTGTAACAAGACAATCTCTCTTTCTGGACCCTTAACATCCAGTGAATCTAGGATGAAGCCATGGAAGTGCTTAGGTGGGTTCTTAACACTAGTTTAGCATTGATTGACACATGGACAGCAGGTTTCTGAGCAGCATGCCTGGTCTTGGCTGGGTGTGTTTGAAGTGTGTTTGCTCAAAGCCATGTGTTAACCTTACCCTTATTTGCCTTTCTGCTGTGAGAGAAAAGCTGACTCAGGGTTTTGAGTGGGATGCCCTGCAGGCCTTCTTTTTGAGTTTGACTCATCGTGATCCAAACTGTTGGTGTTAAATGGTGTTTAAGACTGCATTTTTGCTGTGTAGTTGTTTTCAGACTTCAGAGTGTAGTCAATTGGTTAATCTCATTCTTTTTTCAATGAATTAACCACGGCATGAGTACATTTTCTGAGATGTTCTTGTAATGCGTGTCCTCAAACCAAAATCTGCTGTGTTCTGACACATCTATTTCAACTATGTTTCTTTTTCTTTCAGCCGAAGAAAGAAGCTTGCATAAATCTATTTATATATGAAGCCGTGATTGTTTTGCTCCTCCTCTGTACATTTGTCTTGTGTTTCATTTTTTCAGAGTAGATGCCATTAGTGTAACTCTGCTGATTCAAGATTTTTCTAACTCTAACTGGCCTATAACTGAAGTGTAAAAACCTTTTCAAAGCTAGCAGAACATAGTAAATTGTCCTTTGGAAATAACTCCTAGCTTCTGTTTTCTGCTCTGCTTAATTTAAATGTCATAGTTTGTGTGTTTCTGCCTCTGTTAAAAATGGAACAAACAGTTACTCAAAGCAGCCTGAGCAGAGCATTTTACCCTCAGTCAGAATTTTACTTTTAAAAACAATAGTTTGGACTGACATCACTGATCCATAATCCATAGTTTTCTTGTTAGCCTAATTGATTTTTTTTATAGTATGGATGTTTATTTCCATACAAAGTACTCATTCTTGTTTTTAAATTATTACTCTGAAAACTATATGAAGGATTTGTTTGAATGCCTTTGTGCTTGCTTTTTAAAAATTCTTTACCTCTTAAGTCCTGTGTAAATACATCTCTGTGCTCTTAATTTGTTCAAGTTTCTTGTAATTAGAAGGGAGGGGTTACTATGGCAAATTTGTGTGGGAAGTCTTCATAACCTATAGTTCAAATTGATAACTTTGGAATACATTTGAATGGAAAGCTGTTTAGTATATTTTTGTTCTTTTGATAAGCAGTGTATGTAACTTGCCTTTGGTAAAAAAGGTTGTACTTAATGTCTTTTTTTGTCATTTGAATCTTCTGTGGAGGTTTTTGAATCATACTTCAAATGCCTGTCTTTTTATTTTAAAGCTTTGGTCCATCTCAACTCTCTCATAGATGTCATCCAAACCAAACAATATTCAGAACCCCACAATTTGTGCAGTAACCTAAGCAATCGGATGTTAATTTAAAAATAAATGTCAATGTTAAAAGCTAAGTTTTGAACTTTTTAGCATGGCCCTATACAATGATAATTATGTTAAGTAAAAGAACTCTGATATTTGTAGATACCTAAACTTGCTTATTTAAGCACAATGAGTCAAATAAAGTGGATTGTTGCATCTCTATTAGCAACCATTCAGCAGTTTACTATGGAGCTGCTAGCTGATGGCATGCTGGTTCCTTTCCTGTCCTCTTGGCCTACTCTGTGTTGTGATGATTCTCATGTATTTGGGCACGACCACAGGAATGCTGAAATAACAGTGTTAGGTTTGTGGGTGGTTTCCCTTTAGTCTGAAAATGGTGCTACGTCCCAGTGTCAGGCACTCCCAGGATGTGAGACAGCGGATTAAAGGAAGAGGTGTGCGGGTGCGCGGGTGCAGGCAGAGGAGCCTTTTGATTAAACATCCAAAGATAAAGGCACTGTTGTGCTGCTTGGGCAAATGTTCAAGACTGGACTGTGACACTAAAATGTATCTTCGTTCCACTCCAAACAGACACCCCAGTGTCCCATCGGCAGGACTTTCATTGTGTCAGTATTTGAGTGAAATGGTTTGATTGATATTGCAAAATACATAATTCATCAGTGTTACTCTGACAAAATTAACATAAGAGCTCAGCAGCATTGAGCCGAGGGGGGTAAAATGTGTCAATAGAGCATATATTTTCATTGGTTGATTTGTTTCAGTCCTTTTTCTGCCACTGACCCCTGGTTACAATGTAGCTATGTGGTACTTTTCTTCAGCTTATTCACTTTTCCAGAGTCAAACCCATCTCACAAACATGCTGTTTTACTGGGCACTGTCCTTTTTTAAGCATGGAGCGTTGTTGAGGATGTACTGCAGTTACAACCTAATTCAGGGGTGGGAACCTTTTATAATCACATGCTTAACGGCAATGTTGCTGCACTTTTGGCCTAGAGAGCTGAACACCACTGCAGTTGGTTTGCTGCACTCTTTCTCTCTCTACATTGTTGACATTTACAAGTCAAGCACACAGAGCAGCTGCCACAGTGATGCTATTCCATAGACTAAACTGTAAATTGTCGGTGCTTCACACTGATGTGTTAGTACTCAAAATAATAAAAGAAAATTCCCTCTGTTAAATATCAGATTCTTTATTTTCTTTTATGTGTCACTGCTCTGTACACAATGTAAAAGCAAAAGGAGCTTCATTGTCGCAAGTTTTTTTTGAACAATTCAGTGTTTTATGTCAGTAAAATATCTTTTGGTGGCCCTTTTAGTAGATGAAAAATTTCAGTTTTCAAAATGACAAAAGCCATTAAGATTGTTTTAAAGGGTGACTTTTTTGACATGGTTGTATTGATCTTGCAGGTTTATCAGTGACTGAAGATGATGTCTGATGCCAGCGACATGTTGGCAGCTGCCCTGGAGCAGATGGATGGTATTATAGCAGGTAAAGTTTTTCAGCAACATCAAGCACTAGCAGACTATTTTGTGATGGCTTACAGTATTCAAGCAGTCAAGTTATGTTATTTTCCTTTTTTCTTTTCTTGTCTATTTTTACAGCTGTGTCAAAGCAAAAAAAAAGTGTCTGTATATAACTCTTCCAGGCTAAGTCACCATTAAGAGGAGTTGTATCTTTGTGTTACAGAGTCGACATTTCAGATAGATGTCATGTCATGCCTGGAGCCCAACATTTGTTCTTTGCTCATTTAGGCTATGTGGCTTGTGGCCATGTTCACCAGTGTTGCACATTTGTTAAATTTATATAAATACCAACTTGCATTGTGCATCAAGGGAACATTTAAAATACTTTTCCCAAACTGTAGTATTGCTAAGAGATTTTAAAATACTGATCCAAGGCATCAAATGTCAAACCAGTGCAGCTGATGTCTGTTTTCTAATACTGTGATTGGAACTTGTCTGTTTTCTAATACTGTGATTGGAACTTGTCTGTTTAGTTTTACAGTGTTATTGGTTATACATAAAAGGGGTAAAAGTTTTGTTCCTATTACAGTGAATTGTTGCTATGTGTTGTATAATTATTGTGAGAACCTGAGCTAAAAATGTTTCCTTGTCCTCTTTCTGTACAAATAATAGCAGTACTTTGTGTTGAAAACCTGTCTAAATAATGAACTAGTGAGGTCTTACCCTGTGTCCTTGTGTTTTTCCTTCAACAAATTATAGATAATTTAATGTGTTTCTTTCTGCTAATGTTGTGCTCTTATTTCTTAGGCTCCAAGGCTCTGGACTACTCCAATGGGCTGTTTGATTGCCAGTCACCCACCTCTCCTTTCATGGGCAGTCTTAGGGCGCTTCACCTTTTGGAAGACTTGAGGAGCGTCCTAGAGTTAATGGACACAGAGGAAAGGGAGAGTCTACGTTGCCAGATCCCTGACTCCACAGCTGACAGTCTAGTTGAGTGGCTCCATGGTCACATGGTAAGAGCTTTGCATGAAGGAAAGACACATATATGCTACATCAGACTCTAAAACCTTACTCAGACTGTCAGACAAAATCTGTTTTTTAGTATATCCAGATTGATTTTTAGAAAGTCTGGATAGGAAAAACCCTCATGAAACAGGAATTTTTGCAAATCGGATCCAGGCTGCATTTGGAAGTGGTTTATAATGTCATTCTGATCAGTTTCTTAAAGATTCATCTCAGTCTGAACTCTTTGAACTCCAGCTCTGAAATGAGATTTCAGAGTGTCTCTTTTTGTCACTTGCAATGAGACAGACACGATTACACAAAATCCAAAGTGCTGTGAGTACAGTAGAGTGGCTAAGTAGAATCGTGTGATGCACTCTTGAACCTTATTTGAATATGGGTCCGTGGACAGATGCTAAAAATTGTCTGCTGGCGCTTTGGTGGGAGGCTTATGTACAGACAAAGCTGGGATTTCATGAAAAAGCAAATCACCATAGTTACTAATGCTTACAACATTACCACAGCAATCTATGCAGATACATTGGTAATGCCCTAAAAAAAAATCCGATCTGATCACTTGCAAATAATAGTGCAGATAGTTGGTCTTAAAGATCTGATTCATGTGACTTGCCTGCTGTCTAAACAAAGCCTAAGTCCTTGATACACTGTGTGCGTGGGCACTGCATGTGCATCCAAAACTGTTGAACTGCTGTGGCTTGCACATGTGTGTGTAGAGAACTGGAATAATACTGCCATTCGCCTGATGTTTATATTATTTCAAGCCAGTGACAGATTCTGCAAATATTCCAATAGGCGTTGGAACTGAAACTAAAGGGCGTAATGTTGCTGGTATGATGTCCATGTGACTATCAACAGATTACTTTCACTGTCTGTTTTTGCTGAGAACGATGCATGTCACATGGTAAAATTAATGGAAACATTGAATTATTAGCTGTGTGACTGCTTTAATTTGTTAACATGGGCATCATGATTAGTAAGACAATTCTTGAGGCACATGTCGCATTGTGTCCCAAGCAGAAGATCTCTGTACAAGAGACGTTGAACCAGTAATGCAACTTGCAAAGGTTCTGGCTCATCAGTTAAAAGTAATAGCATGTTTTTCTATGTTAATTCTTAAGTCAAATAGCTGGAACTGAAGATCATAAGGTAGAGTCACACTGACTTTATTTCTCTCTTCTTCAGAATAGTGTATCCTCAGGTCAGATTGGTTTCAC
This sequence comes from Acanthurus tennentii, assembly GCA_029783805.1. Lineage (NCBI taxonomy): Eukaryota > Metazoa > Chordata > Actinopteri > Acanthuriformes > Acanthuridae > Acanthurus > Acanthurus tennentii. The sequence continues at coordinate 10,276,618 of JAPZDZ010000023.1, read as the reverse complement.
TGTTAATGTCACACAACTAGTTTCTCTAGACATGCACAGTTTTCCTTTTTTTTCTGCATGAAGGTGAATCTGTATTTGCTGATGAGTTTCAGGTTGTTTTTTTGAAGGCTTTGGGTTACTTAAAGACTTCATATGTCATTTCATTCCCCATATGTTGTTGAAGGAAGAAGACTTCCAGTGTCTGAATCAGTTTAAGCCGTGTAAGCATGGAAGAGAGTTTATGTGTGATACTTGAACAGAATGTGCCACAAACAAGCCATAGGACATCTGGTTTGCCTCTGATTATACTCCCTCCATGTGCCACTTTTAAAGTCTGTGAACGCATACAAGAGTGCCCTAACAGTCCTGTGTGAAAGTAGAAAACTGACTTGTTGGCTGAGTGAAACAATATCTGTCTTCCTCTCCTGAGTTCCCTGAGATTGCAAAATAAAATTCTGGTGTAGTGAATGTGGACAGTGTGCTGCAAGAAACATGCTGACTTCTTGGGAACCAAAGCAGTGTTTTGTTTTTTTTTTTGGAGAGTGATGGGCTAAAGGCCAGATAAATGCCAGAGCTTTTGTGTAATGCTGTAATTCACTCTGTGTACAGCAGTCTGAATGTGAGCCTTCTTCTCAGCCATGTAAGGTTTTGTTTGTGCAGGGTAAGGGAATGTAGCCTGTCACACTTTGATGTGAAACACTTCATCTGAGATCATTGTTTGGTTGGTTCCAAATCCTTTAAAGTTGCTCAAATCTGCTGAATTGAATAACTTGGCTGAACTTTTTATCCATGTCTGCACTTAGGTTAATGATCAGTTCCTCTTATGGTTCCTTGTTTAAATAATATTTTTCTCTTTCCCTGCAGTCCAATGGACATATTTCTCTGGGTGGGGGTGACCACTACCAGGAGAGACTCTCCAGATTGGAGAGTGATAAGGAGTCTTTGGTCCTACAGGTGCCCATCCAGCCATGTTACATTGATCTTAAAAAACACACAAGTACTCAACTCTCTCTATGTTATTTTCAATAGAAATAAAAAATAAGTAGTGAATTCTTGGTCCCATGCAGGTTAGTGTGCTGACAGACCAGGTGGAGGCTCAAGGAGAGAAGATTCGAGATCTGGACTTGTGTTTGGATGAGCACAGGGAGAAACTCAATGCCACTGAGGACATGCTGCAACAGGTGTGTGTGTGTCGTATGAAATATAGCTTAGGACAAACTTTCTGCACACAAGATCAAGATCCACACAGTAGTGAAAGTGTTGCAAGGCTCAGCGATGTAGAAGGCACACTGGCTTGCAAGTGGAAGATTTGACTTTCGGTTTTGTGAGCAAATGTCTGCTGTGTTTTATTATGCATGTTTAACAGTGTACTGACCTGTTCATTCCACAAGTCCACGAGTCACCTTCAGCACAGAACACTGAGCTTCAACAGTTTGGGAAATCATCATCATAGAACAGACAACATGTCTATACACAGCGCTTGCTAGCTTTGTGCATGTTGTTGTCAGCTTCATCCTTACGCCAGACTGCCAGTGAAAGTCCTGATCACATAGTACACATAACATTGATTTAACTTTCTATCCATCTATCTTTTTAGGAGCTCCTCTGCAGAACTGCACTTGAAACACAGAAGCTAGAACTGATGTCTGAAGTGTCCAACCTAAAGCTGAAGCTGAATACCATGGAGAAGGACAGACTTGACTTTGACAGATTTAGGGATAGTGAGGTATGTGAGCTAATTATCAGGACAGGAATTCTCTTAACTCCTGATTATATCCGCGCTCTCTCTCGCTCTCTCTCTCTCACACACATCGATACACACACATACACATGCACGCACACCATACAAACAGTCATTAACGTTGTCTGACACCTGTGTGGGAGAGGGAATTGTTATTGTATTGTCAGTTTCAAAGCAGCTGTGTATTGAGTAAGGAAAAAAGGCAGACAAATGTTTTAGCTCCTCAAAGAAAGTCAACATCCACTGAGCCATCCGTGGGAAATGCGCCTGCTGTGTTTGTTGTGATAATAAATGGTAAAACTGTACTGTGCAGTATTGACTACCTTTGCTTCTGACCTTATATGAATTTAAGTTTGCTATCTCTACTCTAAGGCTTTAGAGACATAAAGATGTCAGTCTTTTGTTTTTGCACCCAGACAGAGCATACAGAATACTTGGAAAGCTTTCAAACACGCCATGTTATTGTTATAGCAGTGTGGCCGTCTCTTCCACTCCAGTGGAACTTAAAAGGCTGCTGTCCATGTTCTGCCTCACTGCACACAAATCACTTCTCTTCTACAAGCAGCTTCCTCATGTTTTATCACTGCTGCTGCTTTGAAGCATCCACTCTCAAAAGAATTCAGTCGCTTCAAATGTATCTACAGTTGCTTATAGGCTGTTTATAGGGGAACTGTAACAGTTGTGATGACTTAAATCTGTTTTTAATGGTAAATGAAGATTTAACTGTAAGTTCAAATTCCACAGTTAAAGGTGTATAAATAATGGAACTTTTTTTACTGTAATTTTATAAATTGAGAGCTGCCATAGTTGAATTTGTACTGAAAAATAAAACAAAGTATAGAAATTATTGTCAGTATTTTAGGAATATTTCTTTACTTCCATTCTGTGATGTGCACTTTCAGGATTTGATTCTTGAAATGAATGAACTGCGGTACAGATTGACAGAGCTGGAGAATGAAAAACTACAGTACGAAAAGAAACTTAAATCCACTAAGGTGAGTTATCACAAATTTGCAACTCCTGGTGTGTATATGAAAATGTATTCTAGACTAACTTTTATTTAATTCTTTCCTGACTTTTTCTCTATCTCCCAGGGCTGTGTCCTCCTTTTTTTTTTTTTTTTTTAATAAAATCCCCCCCCCGTTGTTAAAGTAGTTACAACTGTTTGCAATAATTCATTAACAGTTTACTTGAACATGCAGCCTTCTATTTGGGGTAAATTAGCCTCCTGCTTGTAGTAACAGCTGTAATTTTTTCAGTTAATAAACAACTAATTTCTCAGTTGAGTTATTTATGAGTGTTAGAACTTCATTTGTCCTTAAAGAGACCTTGTTCATTGGACAGATGTTGGACGATCTACTTTTGCACCTCTGCAGTTGCTTCCCATAGAGCAAAAACCAAATATATGCTCAGAAACTTGAATTTGGTTGATCATCAGTGTTTACTTTTTATGTTCTTTATAATGTACATATCTTTGCTTTAATCTTGGGTATTCCACCTTCTTGACTTCTTTTGTCTTTCACTTCTTGCATTTCTATTTTCTTTCCTTTCTCTCCCTTCCTTGGTTTGTCTCTCTACTGCTAGTCACTAATGGCTAAGCTTTCTAGCCTGAAAATCAAAATGGGCCAGATGCAGTATGAGAAACAGAGGAAGGAGCACAAACTCCAGGCTATGAAGGTTGGCTCTTCTCAGGATGACTGCTTGCTTGCTGTATGATTATGGTTTTTGACCTCTCCCTTCGACTTCCCTTCTGTTTTTATTTTTTGAGGGAAAAAAATCTTTAAATCTGGTGCAGCAGCAGCAGTTTTTCCAAGTTTTTTCTTTCCAGCATTTTAGGAAACATGATGTCACTTTGCAAACAGATGAAATCACAATTTACTATACAATAAATTGCAAAAAGTCAAGTGTAGCCAGAAATCCCACTTCCTTAAGTCTGCACCAGTTTTTCAAACCACAGGTATGCTTTAATTTTTTTTTTTTTTGTGTGGGAAAGAGTTGTGTTTTTCTGTGTCTCTCCGTATCCCTCTCTACATTCGTCCCACTAATTTCCTTCCTTCCTGACTATCTCTATTAAGACCTCTTTACAATATAATTTGTCTGTCTCCATGCTTAATTCCTATTATGTTTACTGAAACTCCTTTTTTTGCATTACGGCTCATGTATTCGTTATTACCTCAGCCCTCACAGACAGTGCTCACCACCTGCCTCACATGATACCCTCCAGAGCAGGTGTGGCCTGCGTGCTTGTACGCCACGTCAGCATCTGTGAACCTTTGTGTTGTGGTTTGTTTGTAGTGTGGAGTTTGGGTAGGGGGAGGTGAGATGAGGTGGTGTCTGTGTGGATCCTTGTCCTTACTGTTTTCCTCACTGTTGTTGAACAGGAGGAGTTAGCCATACTGAGGAGGCAGCTGGAGGGCAAAGACGGAGAAATGAGGAGACTACAGGATGAGACAGGCTTCAAAGCTATCGCCTCGAGCAGTGCAGATCCCACAGAGAGAGGTGGGAAAGCTGGTTGACAGTCCCAAGCCATGCTGATGATTAGCATGGTGACAATGTTGTTAAAATCCATTTTCACTCATGATTTTTTTCTGTAATTGAGTAATGTTATGTACTCTATTTAACTAGCAAAACACTTTGGCTTAGTGTTGCAAGAAGTCAGAATCTTCCAACAAATAGTGTATGTTTCACAATTTTTTGTCCTGTTTAGTCTCTCATCCGGATGAAACTCTTAGAAAGAGGCTGAAAGAAAAACGTAAGGGGGGTTTCATGCTTATGTTTATAATTGCACTGTAACTGCACCCATCTCAACCCCTGTTTGCATGAACGAGCATGAGCCATCTGAACTCTGCTTGTCCATTATAACCCATTGGAGTGCTAATACCTGACCACAGAGCACCACATCACCAATCCGCTAGACTTCAAACTGAACAACACCAAGGTCATGCAGACGCTGTGTTTTTAAAGCCCAGCCTGGAACAGCTGCAAGTAATGTGTGCTTCATGTTTTCAGCAGGAATGAGGAATGAATTGTGGTGTTTGTCATAACCACTCAGGCTGCTCACTTATCCTCCTGCCTCATGTCCTCCGATATTAATCCCCTCCTGTACCTCTAAAATATCTCTCCTCAAACTCCCCTAAACCTTCCCCTGCTCACACCAGCAGCCAGTGTGTGCCCTGCTAACCTGAAATGTAATGTTGTCAAGTTCAGTGTCATGTGACAGTATCTTTGTTGTGAGTGCTGTCTTCATATCTATGTCTGACGTCATCAGTGACCTTTCACTTATGGGGAACAATTTCATTTTTGGTTCAGTGGTCAGACACCCTCAACTTGACTCTGCACTTGTGTTGCAGATGGTATTATCTAGATCTCTGAACTGGTTTGGGTCCTTAATCAACACTTTATATTCTTTTTAAAATGTGAGAGTAACATTATTTATCTCACATTTTAAGCGAGTTTAAAAGCATTTACTAGTGTGTGTTAGTTTTTATTAGCAGTTACATTTAAGTACCTTCTTTTTAAATTACTTGGTGATGCTAAACCTGTTCACATATAGCTTGAATAACAAAAACCTCCAGGTCTGCTTGTGTTAAGGGTTGACTGCTCACAGAGCATTGTAGCAGAGTGTTTGTTCTACAAAAAGTGAAAATGTTCTACCAAAGTGAAATACATAAAACTCCTGCTGACAGAAGGAATATGTTGTATCAAATTGAAGGAGTTTTTTTTAAAAAACAAAGACTCTGGGTGTGATTTTACGGGACAGTCACAGTGACGTCAGTTATGTTGCTTCCTGTATGGTCTGAATGAATTTAATCCTGTTGTTCTCTGTGTGTTCGGACTTGTGCTTAAATCCCACATGACCATGTCATGTCTGTAAACATTTCTTTTTCCTTGTCTAGATGTGGAAGTGCAGAGAATGAAAAAGGCAGTTGAATCACTGATGGCAGCCAATGAAGAGAAGGTACATTTGACAAGTTGTGATTCGCCGTGTATCACACCAAATGATTCAGCTCTCCTAAAATAATATATGTTTTTCCTTTGCAGGATCGTAAGATTGAGGAACTGAAACAGTCACTATTGCGGTATAAGAAAGTTCAAGACATGGTGATGTCAGTGCAAGGGAAGAAAGGTCAGGAGACTTTATTAGTATATCAGTGTATTTGATAGTTATGTAATTTATATAATGTGGGTCATGAAGAAGTAGTATAACTTTGCCCTGAAGTAATATACCTTAGCCCATCAACTACTTATTGTTTATACTTTACATTACTGCTAGACATGTTTTTTAGTTCATATCATGGGTTTTGTTATGATTTCCATTTCTCCATGTAGCGACTGGCTTTATTTCAGTACAATTCAAAAATCACCTTAAAGAAACTAAAAAGTAAAATGAAGAATAACCTATTTAAGGAAACAGTTAGTCTGCTTGATATAATTCAACTTGAAATACTGTCAGATAAACTTTTTGTTCTGTTGCTGATGGATTTGGGTTGGGCTGATCATTGCCAAATTGAACATTCTGAGCTTCTCACATGTTACATGTTAGACTCAGTGTTTGTTTTTTTCATGACTTCATTTTATTCACTGTCTCCTGCAGAGAAAACCAAAGATAATGAGCCTGTTGAGAGTCATGGTGATGGATCTGCAGTGGGCATGTCAGTCAACTCTGTGTCTGTGGAGTCAGAAAATCATGAAATGACAGATATTGAACTTCTAAGTAGGAAAAGCCCAGATGAGGTTTGTGTGACATGGTTTGATGTGGTTTCTCAAATTTTAAGGAATAAAAAAATCAACCTTACAATTGCCAGTAGGGGGACCTTATTGGTAAAATAAATACAGCTTAAAAAGATAAACCTTTTTTGTTTCCCCCTCAAGCTACTTCAAATCTAATTATGCTCTCAGTTCTCAGTAAAACACTAATGAATGCCATAAATTTCACACTTGAGAAATGAGTGTTCTAGGGCTTGACATCCAATTAATTGAATAACATCTCCTGTCAGTTTTGTAGCCTATGTGCAGAATTAGACCGCTGTGTTCTCATGGCCTTGGGAGAATGTGCTAGTTAACTTTTTAAGACAGCACATACTTAAATTTTTTTAGGCACTTTATTCTAGACTTTTTATTTTTTTCTGTCCTCTTCTCTCTTTCTCATCTGTGCTTAGTTGGAGAACCTTAATGGACTTAATGAAGAACCTTCGCCCACACCGAGCACCTCGGATCCAGAACGAGTGTTGGAGTCTGCACTGACCGATTTAGAAAGGTAAAATATGAAGAGACCGTACATGCATTGATTAAAATAATTTTTAAATTAAAAAAAAAATTCTATTTAGTTTTTATTTTTTAAAATGTTTTTTAATTTTAAATACAGATTTTTTTCACTTAGATTACAGTTTTTATGTTGCTGGTATGTATGATATGTATGATTTGAGGGCTTTTCAGTACATAAGATGACATTGATTGATGAAGATATACTAGTTTTGCCAGTTATGTATGTGTTCCCATATTCATGCAATGGTTTCTTTTTATCAGTGTAAGGCACAGTAGTGTGCACTTCTGTGACAAGCTTTTCAACCACTTAAATCACAAGGTAGATTTTTTTTGGTTTTCGTTCTGCTTTCAATATAATAGCCAAGTTTCTTAAGAAATGATTCACAGGCAGATTTTAACAGAATGAGATCCAACACAAGATTTTAAATATTGAAAAACAAATGGGTTTAGAAACTTATAATTTGTCCTTGTTCTAGTAAAAAAATGACATAATAAAACAAAAGGAAGCTTCATATTCTGCAGGCCTTCACTGCTGCTTCTCATGACCATTTGAGAAAAGTTCTGATTTGCTGCAAATGAGTGAAGTTTGCATTTATATGTATTCTCATTTCAGCAGCCAAGATACAACAAAGACTGGCAGCCAGGAGCAGCTGGATAGGAGCAATAAAGAAAAGGTAAAAGTTTAATGCAAATAGAAATGAGATTAGTCTTTTTTTTAGTTTCCCCAAAATGTTGGGAAGTCTTGCTGTTTTTCTTCTGTGCGTCATTCTGTCTGTCTCTGTAAAATCCACCATAGCATAAACAATATAAAGAATTTATGTAGTCTTAAAATATCTCACATTGTGTGCACCCACATCCTTAAATCTTTTCTTTTGATTAAAATGATCATTTAAAAGTCAAATTTTTGGCCACAAGATTAGCACATCTTACTTGACCAGTATTTCTAGGATATGAACAAATCAACCATGTAGGCATACTTTTTTTATTTTTTCAGAATACAAGGGAAGAGGTCAGTAAGGTCAGTGAAAAACCACCACTGAGTCCCTCTGCAACCTTGCCTGCCAACACAGAGGCTGACAGCTTTGGATCGCGAAAGGCTCGTTCATCATTTGGAAAGGGTTTCCTCAAGATCCGTGGAGGCAAGAAGACAGCTAGTAGCCCTAACCTTGGTAAGAGCAAACCACATGACTTAGTAGCTAGTTAAGGGCAGGTCTTCGTGGTAACTCAGTCTGTATTTGGTGCAATTTGGCTGTAAGTTAGCTGTGGATTTGACCGTATACTAAAGAGTGAGATTTTTCTTCACCATAGACCACTTTTTTCCCCATGCCACACCCTTGGAATATACCATATGGACCAAGACCGTAATTTGCAACCCACAAAAACTGTGGTCCTCATTTAATTATGGAATCCATTCCTGTGCCATTGGATGCCCTTCGTTCTGTGTATGTGTGTCTTTGGGTGCTGTAGACATGTATGTCTGTGTGTGTTCCACCTCCCCAATCCTGTAGTTCAATCATAATTTCTGCCTTTTGTCTTGTTCTTTTTCTGTTGGGCCCTGTGGTGTGTTGTGTGTGCTTTGTTACACATGAAGACCGCAGCCGGAGTGCAAGTGCGCCTATGCTAGGTACAGTATAGACCACAGGTCATTATAGGGTTCCAGTAGTTCTCTGGAGACATCGAAGAGCTTATGAATGTTTGTAGACCTATGCTCTGTCTAACCTCAACCATTCAGCTGACATCCTTTTGTCATATCACATCTCTTAAGCTGCAGTGCTTAAACAGCCACACCATGGTCTCTGCCAAGCGTTGCAAAAATGCCATAAGTCCAACATACAGCCAGTCTGTTGTGTATGTTGATTTGCTTGTGTCTGCATGTGTTCATTCACACTCTTTTGTCTGTCAAACTCTTTGCCAAATGGAAATCTATGTCCAGATCCAGATTATCAGCACAGCGATTTATTTGGATCCAACTAAAAAACCTGACATAAAACAACTAATGAACTTTCTTTTTTATCTAATACAATAAGACTATTTTTTTCCAGTCTTAGATATCAGCCATCTCTAATGCATGCACAATAGAAAGGGTTTTGCTTATGATGCACACTGCCATGACCTCCTAGTTTTTCTACATCTAAGAGATGTCATGTGTTTGTCAGTGTTTTCTGGGTCTCTACACTGGCAGCAGCTCTGTCCCCACCGATCCGTGCACATCCGGGACACTGCTGCTCAAGGTACTGACGATTTTCTGACGGCATTTGTTTGTACAGCTGAAACAGAGCGACAGGGTACTGACCATCTGGACCTGGCCGGGCTGCCACAGAGGTCAGCTAATAGCGACAGCACCCACACACTCCCTACGACCCCAGAGAGCAAGAAAAAATCCAAAGGAATAAAGAAACTCTTTGGAAAGTGAGTAGGAAATTAACCTGGGAAACTTTTTCCTAATTTAAAAAACAGTAAAATAAAAACCATGTTAAAATGAAGTGAATGTCTTTCATGTTTAGAAATAGAAATATGGACAGAATCGTTTACACGTAACACTTGCAGGTTTAGCTACAGTATGCAAAGTATTTCATCACTATAGCCACATTTAGTATGACTGACAGGGTGTTGATACATGGATTTGAATGTGATATCTTTAAAGGCTAAAAAGGAGTCAGTCTACCACATTTAACCTAGATGACAACCTACCAGAGGGTGAGTTCAAGAGGGGTGGAGTGCGAGCCACGGCGGGACCCAGACTGGGTTGGTCTCGTGACCTCCAGAGAGTCAACAAGTAAGTCCGTGCATTCAGCCTGAATCATGAGCCTCAGAGTGTGGTTTCCTTGTTTTGAATCTCTGGTGTACATTGAGTGATCATGTTACCATTTTTGATAAAGCAGTCTTTGTTGAAAAACAAACACATGAAATGCACTAAACTCAATTTCAACTGGTATATATAGTTTGCTTCTTTTTTAAAGCCTACAAGTGTTTACTCTTCAAAAGTAATGACTCTTTCATGTCTTTTTCTCAGTGATGTTGATGCGCCCTTTGCACGCTGGTCAAAGGATCAGGTGTGTGACTGGCTCCAGGAGCAGGGACTCGGTCTTTATGTAAACATGGCTCGAGTTTGGATCTCCTCTGGACAGACGCTGCTACAGGCCTCACAACAGGACCTTGAGAGGGTGAGATGAAGCAAGAGAATTTCATAAGTTTAGCAAAGCCAGCAGACGGTAGAAGTAGTTTTGTTGTTGAATGTACAAGACTGTCCATCTGGGATGTTGTATCTAATCCATACAAGTGTGCTTGTGGATGTGTAGGAACTGGGCATCAAACACCCGCTGCACAGAAAGAAGCTGCAGCTGGCTCTGCAGGCCCTCGGCTCAGAGGAGGAGGATAATAAGGGAAAACTGGACTACAACTGGGTGACGAGTGAGTACCAGCTGTCAGTCCTCTGATTCATCTTTCTTCTTGATGGGTTTTACTCTGAATTAACCGTAAAAACATCAACTTGACTTCCTTTTTGTGACGCTTTGTTTTCTCTCAGGATGGCTGGATGACATTGGTCTGCCTCAGTATAAGACCCAGTTTGATGAGGGGAGGGTGGATGGTCGCATGCTGCACTATATGACAGTGGTGAGTGTCGGCAAAACACGTGGTCTCTCCACAGACAATGGAGATTAGTGGGTCTGATTCATTTCTATGCTATCTTGCTTTATGATTCTTGCATATTTAGTCTAATGAGTTCCACTGGAGATGTCCTAGTCTCACCCTCCATATTTGGAGTAGTATTGATGTCACACCACAGCATCTGCCTCTACTAAAACTGTCAGCACTGAGGCTTCTTTTCTTTGGATGTTACTTTCCATTGCAAAGTTGTTTTTCGCTCATTTTTGGTAAAATCTTTAATTAAACCTTACAATTAATGTTTGAAAATAACACCAAGTCACTTTTGTCTAACTTTGTCCCTCAGGATGACCTGCTTTCTCTGAAAGTGGGGAGTGTCCTGCATCACCTCAGTATTAAGAGAGCTATCCAAGTACTTCGACTCAACAATTATGAGCCCAACTGTTTGCGGCGAAGGCCATCTGACGAGGTGCATGTTCTACTGATCGACATACTCATTTATTTCATGACTCAAAGCTGCATTTGAAAATCATTTTTTTCCATACTCTTTCTCTGCTTTGTGCCCATAGAACAACATTTCTCCAGCAGAGATTTCCCAATGGACCAACCACAGGGTGATGGAGTGGCTGCGATCTGTGGACCTCGCTGAATATGCTCCCAACCTAAGAGGCAGCGGAGTGCATGGAGGCCTGATGGTGCGACAGTTCACTGTTCAGTTTCCTCTTTGAAACAGAGATTTTTTGTTGTAAGAGATTTGTTCTGAGATTTTCTCCTAAAACTGTCCACTCCTAAAATGTCTCCTCTCTGTTCAGGTTCTAGAGCCACGTTTTAATGTGGAGACCATGGCCTTGCTGCTGAACATCCCCCCTAACAAGACACTGCTGCGGCGCCATCTTGCCACACATTTCAACTTGCTTATTGGCTCAGAGGCCCAGCAGCTCAAACAGGAGTGTCTTGAAAATCCAGACTACACTCTGCTCACTGCCACCACTAAGGTCAAGGTAAGGCATTAGGTCTTCAGGATAAACTGTCAGTTCTTCCTAAGCAGTGAATCTCAATGGAGCATTTTTTTATTTCTATTTTACAAGACTGTGGCTTTTAAAAGCGAATGTTGAGAAAAGCACAGAGCATCTTTTGAGCAAACATAACCATTTTTTGTCTTCTCTCATTACAGCCAAGGAAAATGTCTTTTGGTAACTTTGGCAGTCTGCGGAGAAAGAAGCAGGAGGAGAGTGAGGAGTACGTGTGTCCAATGGATGTGGAGATGCCAAAAGGACGAAGCTTTCAGAAAGGCTTCGAGCTCCAAATCTATGAAGATGACCTAGACAGGCTAGAGCAGGTGAGCCTGTCCTTCAAAGGCTCTATTAAATAATGATATTTATTGTCTCATAAAAACATCAATATTTGTATTTCTTATAGCTCATACAATGCATATGCAGTCTACTTTTCTGAAAAGCATCTATTATGTGCATCATATGGAAAAACAGTCCCCTTTGTCAAATAAAGTGTGTTTTACTTTTTTAGTTGTGTGTACATTGCCACAAGTGTTGCTCAGAGGTTGACAATTTTTCAGAACATATTTTGCCAGTCATCTCAATATTCTGTTGTGGGTCTTAGTGCAGTTTTAAAGCAGCATGTTTTTTAACAGATGGACGACTCAGAGGGAACTGTAAGGCAGATCGGAGCTTTTTCTGAGGGCATTCAAAACCTGACGGTAAGAATCTAAAAGTTTATCAGATTCACTGCACAGTAAACTTATTGAGATCTTTTTTTTTTCGTGGAGCTTTTTGTTGTTATTTTTATTACTATTTTTCTTTATTGTGCCTTTTTAACAGAGTATGCTAAAAGATGATGAATTCTTCAAAGAGCCTTCGAATTCCCCAAACCCCAGCGTAACAGACGAGGACTCCAATGCATGAGACCATCAGCGGCATGAGACCTGGTCCTGCTGTGAATGAAACCCTGTGCCAACCTCTTCCACTCACACACAGACTTGTCCCAACAAACCCCGAGAATGCCCACGCAATTCTTTTTTAGTGTTACATTCAAAGATGAGCCAAAAGTATTACAGTGTCTTTGTCTTTTTTTTTTTTATACATAGTTTCTAATGATGGTGTTGAGAGAGCCAGAGGTCCAGTAGCCACTATTTCTCCTGAGCTTTTCCTCATCACTGTTGTCTGATGACAGAGGGAACATTTAGGGCAACACCACTGTTTGCCTGCCAGCTGGTTTCTGGAGATATTTTGTACTCAGCTGTGTACTGGCATCCTTGACATCAAGTGTCAACCAGCAGAAAAAGTCCTCTAAAAAATGCCAATATAGATTTTAATATATGTCTTTGAAATTGCCTTCTGACTGTAGAAATACTGAGAAAGAGAAACATTTCATTCAGAGGTGATGTGCTGAAAAGATTTTACTATGTTTAGAAAATAGTCTCAAGTTGTAACTCCAAGACGGCTGCTATGTTTTTTGATAAACTTAACCTTACTAATTAAATGAAATGGCCATAAATTTGATCCTACGCTGAACATTTTACAGGTTTTTACTCAACAATTATACTCTACATGCACATATCAAAGCCTAATGATTATCATTGCATGGTAATTAATTCAACACATTAATATAAGAGCTTGTTGTTTATTTTATTTTTACTATAAATGGATTTATAATGGAACCTTGTTGGCTGACAGAACTATTTTTGAACAATTGTTGTGGGATATTTCGATTTGTGAGTTAAAATGATGGCAGTTTTGTATTATTTCTGTTTTTTTCTTTCTTTTAACAAAAAAGTTGTAATGCAACCCTCAACCATACCTGAGAAGATAGACTTTTTTTTTACACTATCTATTTTATAAGATCAATAAAAGTAATTTAAAGCAGTTTTGTTTTCCTTAAATAAACAGTCAAGTCTTGATGGAGAGTTGCTGTTTTTGCTAAAATAAAAAAAGGACTCTGTTTCCTGAAAACTCCACCATTTCAAGTGTATAATTGTGATTTAATCACAAAAGATACAAATAAAAGACATTCTGTCAATTGCACTCTTTTGTATTTACATTGTAGCTCAGCTGTAATCACGTTGATTGATTGGTGAAATCTGCACTGAGTGACCTGCAAGAGGGAAGGGAGAAACATAAAGCTACAAATCAAAGGTAACAAAATTGTGATTAAGATTTTGGATGGCAAGATTGCATTGGACAAATAAAGAAAGAAAATTAACACCCAGCAGTAGAAATGAGCAATGACTGATATTCAATACAAAGTGAAGGATCCTCTAACACAGAGGGAATGGAGGCTTGGCCTTTCATGGGGCACAGATATAACAATTCAGATTTGAATCACAGAAAAAAAAATCTGGTACCCCATTTTCCAAAATATGCTTACTTTGAGAAGATATGATATCTCATTATTTGTAACACTGAAACATATTTTATTAATACCCAGATGGGGTTAAAAGGTTTGTTTTTGTGTCAGATAATTTCCCCCGCTTGGAATTGGGTGACAGAAAGTGGTCTGCATTTTTTTAGATGCTTCAAAGCACTCTGTAGAAAATGTAATAGTACAACAATATGAAAATGCAGCACATTTTGATTTCCAATAAAATTGGAAAGACAAAGCATAAAATGTAACAATCTTAAAAAAACATGTTATCTTTTTTTTGCATAGTGGTTGGGTAAAAATTCTTGTGGAGAGACATGTTTTCTTTCTCACTTTGATCAGCTGTGAGAGGGAACACAAACTAACATTTTTGAAGCTGTCAATCTCTAGTTGTTTATAAAACTTAAAATAATGTGCGATTTTTACTTCCTGTGTTCATCCCACTGAAACAGTCATTCACCTTGTGTTTTTTTTTTTTGTAAAGATTTTTTCTTTTTTTTCAAACTAGGGAAAGTGACTCATCAGTCTACATTCTGCATGTTACTGTTATTTCAAAGTTTCAGTCATCTTCTTTTGTAAGCAAAATTTGCTGAAGGCTTTAGTTGGCTAAGTATGATTACTTGACTGGATAACTGACAGGTTACATTTTAATCAAACTGGAATTATCAAATGAGCTTTGGTTCTGACAATTACATAAAATTAATTGATATTTTTATTTTACATTAAATGCCTTGTCACGTGTTTTCATACTGATCAAGTTTTGTTCCTCCACATAAACTCGCACTGCAGACACAGGTTGAGATTATCATTGAAAACATTCAAAACATGTTTTCAAATCATGTTTTGGATTTGTTGTTGTTGTAATCACTGCAACGCCATCAAGAACACATTTAGCAAAAAAAAAAAAACGCCCTCTGGTGGCTATACAAGTAAAACGCGTGTATAATGAGGGGAGTTTGTCCAGATTTGCTCATGCGCAGTTATTGTAAATTGTCCCGCGCCTGCAAGAACTGATGTGCGGGTGGAGACTTGAAACAGACCAGTAGGAACTTTACTGTGAACCGAATTAAAGGAGAGGAGACTCATAAGACTCATCATGGCTTCAAGGTGTGTATGTTTTTATTCATGAAGAATCTGAAAATTAATTCCATCTCTCTTTTGCATTTTACAACATTAGTATGACTGCAGACATGGTTTGTTTGTTTTTTTAACTTTTCGATGCCTTTTCTTATTTATTGAAAATGTGTGTTGTTCAGGCTCTGTGGGGTCCTCGTCCTTCTAACAGTGTGTCTTAGTGGACTGAATGCATCAAGGTACAGTATTCAGGAGGAATA
>JAPZDZ010000023.1:10181218-10197933 GCA_029783805.1 Acanthurus tennentii | reverse complement strand
ATAACTGAAAAGAAACCATGTCTATCTGGCTAGTGTGGTCATTCTGAAACACATGCTCAAAGAATGTGTGGAATGTTATTATTTAAAAAGGAGGGACTTCTTTTTGCGTTTATAGCTGTTAATATTTTATATGTGTACAAATAAATATTTCTGCATGTGCAAATGTGTGTTTTAGGAGTTTCACAGAAAATTCAACTCGTCGACACTGCAATTATGTAAATGATTTCTGCAGCAATTCATTTGTGGCAACGCATTTACAGCAAGCTGGCAGATGGGGGCGCTGTGATGAGTTGTTGACATGTCTCAGTTGTCATATGATTTTAACAAAAGTATAACAAAAAACTTAAAAGCAATCCATTACTACTCTGTGTTGCTTTCTTTGTTATACATTGATATTTACAACATATTATAGTGTCGTGCTCTCATTCGCATTGTCATTTTTGATTTCTAAGGGCAGAAACATTTCTTTTTCCTTTCATCTTAAGTATAAAGTTATGTGTCCTCACCTCGTAATTAAACCGTCCTGTCCACTCACACTCATCTGACTGAGGTCCTGGGCTAAGGCAGAGTCTGTCTGCTTCTTTCGTTGTTTTCCATACGGACCCGGCCTAGAGTCCTGGGTCTCTGCAGGGTCAGTGTGCCTTGCCAGGGAGCTGGAGCTGCGAGTTATTCGGCTGACTGGATGCTGAGGGGCTTTTTTATCCCAGCTGGAGCTGGACTTGGACCTGTTCATTCCAACACCTGTTGACAGCAAGGAAAAAACAAACCATTCAGTCTAAATGAAACATCAATCATAGCTTACGAGCTGAAGGCTTTTTTTCCCTATGTGCAATCAGCTCACAGCGATATTTGCCCAAATGTCATTTCAATGTCAGGTTTGACATAATGCGCTATTTTTAAATATGCATAAGGCAGAATATTTACTTGATTGTTTTTGTTTATTTTCAAAGACATCTTCTTTTAATTCCCTTCTTTTTTCCATAACTGCACTAATTAGATGTTTACTAGTTTTCGGTGATTTCCATTTGCTCTCCTCCCTTTTCCTCCATTTTCTGTGTCCCATATTTAAAAAGCTGTTACACTGAAATCATCATGGCATCCTTTTCTCTGCAGTCTCTTCACACAAAAAGAAGCCGAAATGTTTTAAAACTGTCAACTGTCGAACAAAAGGTAATGGCTGCAATATATTAAGCAACCCCCCTCTGCTCTTCAGCAGCTATGCTAATACAGTCCACAGCTGTGGCAGCTTTACTGTTTAGGGAAAGCTGAGGGTAGAGTTGAGGGGTGGGGTATGGGTGAACGTTAAAAGGAGGGGTGGCAGAGGTGAAAGGGAGCTGTAGATTGACTGTGTGTCAACAAACCCAGCTGGGAGAGAAAAGAGGATGCCCCCTAACGGCCCCCTCAAACTGTTGAAAAAGGGTAGGAAGGCATTCAGAGATAAATGATATGGAGGTGGGATTCAATAAAGAGGGAACAGAGGAGTAGAAGAGGAAAGAGGAGGAGGAGGAGGTGAGGGCTTCTTCTCCAAAGCTATTCTAGGTCTTCAAACAACTTTCATGAGGAATGAGTGAGAGTGATCAGGGAGAGGCAGCGAATAAGGAAACAAAGGAGCTACAACCCATAAAACATGACTGCTCCAGAGGACTGCTGTGAGATAAGACAAGCTCATCTCCAGCAGCACCTTATCGCCCTCCGGAGGGGATGTAAGAGGAGGAGAGGGGTCACTGAAGGCTTACAGAGGAGCAACACGGCCAGAAAACAGCATCCTTAGGAGTAGAAAGTGATAAAATCATGTGTCAAAGCTTCTCTTACTTACCACATTAACATTTAAAGACAATGGTTTATTTTCGGGCTTAAAATTGATGTCAATTTTGGAGAAATCTGCAGACATCCCATTAAACCAAAATCTAGCATTCTTCTAACTACTCTCATTTTAGGCACTCAGTCTTTTTTCACTTTGCCTCCTTAAAAGGCTGAAGCCCCCACATTACTACTACATTTTTTACCCAGCACATCCTAAAGAACTATTAAACACAGTGGGAGGGTGAGGGTCTCTGCTTTTGTCATGGTTCCTCTCAAAAAGACACTGCTGAGTACAGGCAATAAATCACCAGGCGGTTATTAAGGTCTCACAGATGGTGTGGTTTAGTAGCAGATCTAATGTGCATTTTTTTTTTTATTTCCAAAAAAATCTAAAGCCCCTTTGCGCAGGTGCACGAATGAGATTTCTGATGACATCCACCTGCCTTTCAGTGTCTTCAAATGCTCAATTTTTTTTTTTTAATCTGATAATGACTAATTGTGCCACAAATGCCGTTATTATTCTTTAATGACAAATAAATCCCTGTATAAATGACAAAGGGCTTAAAAAGGATTTGAGAGCCCCCCTTCAACCCAGCCCCCTTGCATGGCCTTTTAGACTGCTTGTTCTCGCAGCTCTCAGCAGCCGAAAAAGCTGAGCCCAGTGTGTCCCAGTATCAGACCACCAGGAGTGTAGCTGCTCATATGAGGGTTACAGTTATCTAATTAAGACAGTCCTGCAACACTGGGCACACCTCGGTGCTCACCATTGCCACCCAGAAAGTCAGGCTAATGGATAATCCTTTTACTCTGGCAGGGACCAAAAGCTAAATACCAGCAAAGAGCAGCAGATAAAACATGGGTGAGAACAACAAAAATAAAAACAGATGTATCTTTTAAACTTTTTCTGCCTTTTGACGGAAATGTCTGTGAGAAATACTACAACATGAGCAAGAAAAAGAAACAAGAATAACTGCCAACATTTACATTCCTCTGCCAACCATTTGAGCTACAGTTTACATCTACATGTATTTCTAGTTAGACTCATATTATGCTTGCAGGGTGAAGTGTTTTTTTTGTTTTGTTATGTTTTTTATTTTAATGGAAGTCACAATTATACTAACACGGGTAATTCCTGTAAAACAGTTTCATGTGAGACATGCTGTCTTAGAGGCTGTCTGTACAGACTAGTTCAGAGGACTGATGACAAACTTATCACATGGTGTGATGACAGTCACCTGATGCACAACATCAGCAAAACTGATGAGCATGTGGTGGACAACAAGGCCTAAAATATGGATGTTGCGGCAAAGATGACATAATTAATGAGCACAGTTTTGAGGTGGGCACTCAAGATGAGTGTCACCAATTTAATGTCTTGTTAAAAGGGAAACATGGTCACAATCCCCCCTTCTGTTCCTAGATTATGGTGTTAAATAAAGGTGAGGTAAGAGTTTTTGCAAAACACATTATGATTTTTTCAGTAGGGCTAAAATTTGAGCTAACATTTGGATATAAAACGTTAATTTAAGAATTTTTATGATTTTTATGTAAAGAGTTATGGCAAAAAATCATAGTTACAGGTCTCAATGGCCTTGACCTTTTACCAGAAAAATGTACAACCCTGATTCCAAAAAATTTCAAAAATTTGCCCAGTCTTAAGTTGCTTGTGTTCAGCTTATTTAGCTTAAAATGAAATAAAATAATACAGGAAAAGCAACTACACACTAGGAAGCTTAAACTAGGATTTTATTGATTTTTGTTTTGATATGTAACCTAATGAATAATTGGTTAACAACAAATGTGATATTTTCTATATTCCTAAAAAAAATGTAAAAAACTGTTTAATTATCCAGTTTGTCAAGTTTCAATTCTCCTTTCAAATTAATGTTATTCTCCCTCTTGCAGTCTAAAAAATACACTGTGAATAATAAGTCATATTTTTGTGGTCTTTCTTTTTATGTGGTCCACAGTCATAAGTATAAAAACCCTTTGCTAAATTGAAATAGAGCTGATATATCAAAAATCAGATCCACATTCACTGTCAGCCGCTGCAGCCAGAAGCTGCGGACAGTCTTACTTTTTTCTAGGAAAGTTCAATGTTAAAAACATCTCTGGAGTAACATGTCAACTGTGTCTTAAAGGAGATTTGGTTAAGTTTAATGAGGGGCTTTTCCTCAGCAACCCCAGCATTTAACCCTCCACTTACAGTAGAATTGAGGACAGCCGACTTTGATCTCTAATGCCCCCCGCGTCCCACCCACCCCAAACACAAGGATAGCAACAAGCAGCCTGGTGGCCATGGAAACCTCTTCATTACTTAGTTGGAGAGGCAACAGCTCTCAGTTCTCCTACCCCACCTGCTCACTAATGACATATCACTCTGTGTAGCATCTTTGTTGCACTCTCAATTGACACAAAGCAGCGAGTCCTAATTTGTGTTAGTATATTGTTTGAGCACGCCAAAGGAAAGGAGGGTGGTGGAGAGCTAATTTTACCCAATGGGTCGACGGCTAACTAATGACTCTTGTCCCGTTTTTTTTCTCTAAGGAGGAACCTGCCCTAAATTAAATACCAATCTGATAGTAAGAGGATGAGATCTTTGTACAGCCATGTGGTGAACAGGATCTGAAAATGAACACTATCTCTTTTAGGTCATCCAAACTGAAAGAAGTTGACTCTAACCCGAGCAAACATGTTAAGCCACCACTCTTAACATTGCACACAGTGACAAACAAAACAAACAACTGAAATAGTTTGTCCAGGTTATTAAAGTAATCAACAGTTCACTTGTTTTTGCCTCCACAAAGGTGACAGCGATTGCTGGCATTATGTTTTCAGATTATTCATCCGTCTCACCCTCCTGAATGTAATATCTCAGGAATCCCTTCAGGAAATTTCTGCAAATATGACAAAAGCATACGCTCAGAATAAAGACTTAAACTTTAAACTTAGTATCATTATCTTTTTTTTCTGTTTGATTTTTGGTCAACAATCCTTTCGTTTCGTCTTAAAATCGCCTTAAAATAAAAACGTGAAACAATTTATGATGTGCAGAGTGTTTTCAACGCTGCGCAAGTACGAAATTAAAACACAACGAGATGTAAGGGTCCACCTACTCACTAAGAGTGAGGCTACACTGGCGCCTGCTGGAACCTAATTGTCATTACAAATGAAAACCATAATTCTGGGAAACAATCAGAACCACAACACTCACACTCACTGAGGTAACTGCAAGTAACTAGTGTTGGTTACTTTAGCTTCAGAAAAAGCAACAACCCTTGTTTTTTCGCTAAGCCTGTTTGAGGTTTTAGAGCCTCCCTAGTCTCTTAGGTGAGGTAGGTAAGTAGGTAACAAACGATTTCAACTATTAGCCTTGTTGAAATACTCGTCCTAGAATTATGAAGAGTCTGACATGGTTTCAGACTGTTTTGGTAAAATTACATCTACTCTTGTTGAAAATGCAGAATCCATAAATATACGTGTACTTTTGATAATATGATCTTAAATACTTCACACCTTATTAACATGTTGGGATGCTAATCCCTACAGTGCACATTTTAAAAAGAGATTTAACGGAAACGTTACCCCTTTAGTAGATAGCAAAAGTCTTTTAGTGTAAAACTGCACATTCATTATTCACACTATAAAGAGAATTCAAACCTCAACACATCATCACCGAGGCATATGTTAAGAAACAAATATTTTGAAGGGGGACTTTAAAATAAAGGTTAAGATTAAGGGTTTCCTTACACTCTAAAAACCGAGACTCGCTGTTTTCCAGCTGCTGTTAATCCCGCTAAAGTGGTTGTTATTAGGAGAAACAACAAATAACGTTACTTGGAAACTTTCTGGTTTGATAGTTCCGCTTTACGTTGAAATAAGGACATCCTTTTATTTAAAGGTGGAGGGGAGCATCCTAAAAGATTTTCTGGTATAAATAATAACTATTCCAATAACAAAGCTATCATTAACATTATGGTCATTAGCTACCTGTCTTTCCGGACGGCGGACCTTTTGAATGCTGCACAGTGCCAGCCGGCAAGGACTTCGTCGTCCACTCGGGATATTTCACATTCAAAAGGAAACTCAAAGGCTCCTTTCACACTGAAATCGCCTTTTTATACACCAGCCGCCGAGTAAGGTCAACTTCTGTTTCAGTAGACGTATTCTCCTTCTAAAATACAGAAACTTTTTCTACCTGCAGCGTAAAATTTAGGTTTAAGAAAAGAGAGCTGTCAACCTGCGGTTGTTTCCGGCTACAGAACAAGTCATGTTACAAATACAGGCGGGAAACTGAGCAGGCGTCCGTCGCTCTGTGTTTCCGGTTTCCAACAACAGTCCTAGCCAAACCCCCAGGAAGTGAGCCGGATTTGAAGCAAAAAAAAAAAGAGACAAACTATGGGCCAAACCGTAGCATTGCAAGTAAGGCATCGGTCACGTGGTGTCATTTGGCCCCAAAAGACTTTCTCTTAACTAACATGGAGAGAGGGACGTTTATAATACAGTGGATACATTTTAGTTGGCATGTAAAGTAACCAGAATTAACACTTAAGTAGCCCTATTTCGGTTATGTTAATATTGTTTTCTTCCTGAATTTTGCCCTAGTATCAGAGATCAGAGGTATTTTTCGCTGCCTTGTGAACGCGCATCAGAGCCACAGGCCCCCCTGCACGTTCATGTGCTTACCGGCTGGTCACTGATGTTTAGGCTAATTGTTATAACCCATCGATGTACTGTATCTCTTTTGTCTTGAATAGTAATATATTCACGTTTGCGTTGGTGTAATAAAGTGAACATTGGCAAAGTTTTGATTCTGTTTAGAGCTTTCGATTGTTAGATTTTTTGATTTATTTTGAATTACGCATCATAATCTATCATAATCTCGTGATGATTATTTTTATTTCAGTTTAGTTATATTCCAGTAGACGCAATCATATTACGGGAGCAACTCAACTCAACTCGACTCAAAAAAAGAAAAAAAGATGAGTGCACCCTAACCCTGTTACATAAAATTAACCACGACCATATAAATTACATTCCCATATACTGTAACGCTATAGTGTTTAGTGTCATATGTGATGTTTAAATGATAATAGAATGATGATGTTCTCAGATGATGTTCATTATTATTTTTTGGTCTCAATAAAATTATATTTAGTGATTTGAAAATCTACTCAAAATACTATCAGTCTGCTCAAGCACAACTTTAGTACACCAGCAGTGTGGTTGATCTTGACACCATCAACTGACTCTTATGATGAGTACAATAAATGGTTGAGGGTAGCTTCCACACCCCTTTTGGTTTGGGGACGGATCCTGACTGTTGTTTGTGCCTATGGTCTGAACTGTAGCTCAGAGTATCCACCCTTTTTGGATTCCTTAGAAGGAGTGCTGGAGAGTGCTCCTTCTGGGGATTCCCTCGTTCTGCTGGGGGGCTTCAATGCTCACGTTGGCAATGATAGTGTGACCTGGAGGGACGTGATTGGGAGGAACGGCCCCCCTGATCTGAACCCGAGTGGTGTTTTGTTATTGGACTTCTGTGCTTGTCACAGATTGTCCGTAATGAACACCATGTTCAAGCATAAGGGCATCCATATGTGCACTTGGCACCAAGACACCCTAGGCTACAGTTTGATGATTGTCTTCAGCAGAGGGACATTGAGTCTGAGTGGACCATGTTCCATGCCTCTGTTGTTGAGGCGGCCGATCGGTGCTGTGGCCGTAAGGTGGTAGGTGCATGTCGTGGCAGCAATGCCTGTCGTGGCAGCAATAACCTGTTGGTGGACACCAGCGGTGAGGGATGCCGTCAAGCTGAAGGAGTCCTATCGGGCCTTTTTGGCCTGTGGGACTCCTGAGGCAGCGGACAGGTACCAACAGGCCAAACAGAGTGCAACTGCGACGGTTGCTGAGGCGAAAACCCGAGCATGGGAGGAGTTTGTTGACGCCATGGAGAACAACTTCCGGACGGCTTTTAAGAGATTCTGGACCACCATCCAGCGTATCAGGAGGGGGAAGCAGTGCACTGTAAACCCTGTGTTTGGTGGGGAAGGTGTGCTGCTGACCTCGACTTGGGACATTGTGGATCGGTGGAAGGAATACTTTGAAGACCTTCACAATCCCACTGACATGCCTTCCTGTGAGGAAGCAGGGCCTGGGGACATGGGAGTGGGCTCTCCCATCTCTGGGGCGGAGGTCACCATGGTGGTCAAAAAGCTCCTTGGTGGCAGGGCCCCAGAGTTCCTCAAGGCCCTGGGTGTTGTGGGGCTTTCATGGTTGATGCAACTCTGCAACATTGCATGGACATCGGGGGCAGTGCCTCTGGATTGGCAGACCGGGGTGGTTGTCCCTCCTTTTAAGGAAGGGGACCAGAGGGTGTGTTCCAACTACAGGGGGATCACACTCCTCAGCTTCCCTGATAAGGTCTATTCAGGGGTACTGGAGAGGAGGGTCCGCCGGATAGTTGAACCTCGGATTCAGGAGGAGTAATGCGGTTTTCGTCCTGGTGATGGAGCTCTACACCCTGAGCAGGGTCCTCGAGGGTGCATGGGAGTCCACATGTGTTTTGTGGACTTGGAGAAAGCATTCGATTGTGTCCCTCGGGGAGTCCTGTGGGGGGTTCTCTGAGAGTATGGGGTGTCGGACCCCTGATACCGGCCAACCATTTCCTGTACAACTGGTGCCAGAGCTTGGTCCACATTGCCAGCAGTAAGTCCGACTCATTTCCAGTGAGGGTTGGACTCCGCCAGGGCTGCCCTTTGTCACTGATTCTGTTCATAATTTTTATGGACAGAATTTCTAGGTGCAGCCAGGGCATTGAGGGGATCCGGTTTGGTGACCTCAAGACTGGGTCACTGCTTTTTGCAGATGATGTGGTCCTGTTGTCTTCATCAGGTCGTGACAACTTCAACCCAACTGAACTCTTCAACTCTTACTGGATCGGTTTGCAGCCAAGTGTGAAGCGGCCGGGATGGGAATCAGCACCTCCAAATTTGAGTCCATGGTTCTTAGCCAGAGAAGGGTGGAGTGCCCTCTCTGGGTCAGGGATGAGATCCTGCCCCAAGTGGAGGAGTTCAAGTACCTCAGGGTCTTGTTCATGAGTGAGGGAAGGATGGAGTGGGAGATCGACAGGTGGAACAGAACTGTACTGATAATTCAGAGATAAGTAGGTTGAGGTTGTTGATGGTGAAATCAGAGGGGATTACTGGCTAAAAACATGCAGCCAATCATTATTTACCTTAAAGTCCTTCCTGCTGCTGATGCCTTCATGCATTTGTTGGTTCATTTTCCCTCCACAGTGAGTGTTTGCTGATATGAAATGACACACACAATATTTGCAGAATTAAACCTGATAATGAATGATGGGTTTTATTTTTTTCTCCTGTAGATCTACAGATGGAGCAAGGGGTCAAACAGAATCTGAATTGCAGAGCTAAACTGATGAAGTTGAGATAAACAGGGCCGAGCACTGAGACGGAATTATGTGAGTGCTATTTAATCACCTACTGGTTCAGCTTTACAGATGATTAAAACTGCAGATGGAAAGTAGAATGATATTAATGATGTGCTACAAAATAAAGTACTGAAGAAGAGCTGTAAAAGGAAACCAATACATATTGAACATTGAACAAAATCAGTTTTATTAACTCAATCATGTCACAACATTAGATGCTGATTAAAACAAATATGCACATGATGCTACAGTACAGAATGTCTCCTGCATTGAAAGCAGCTGATATTAACCATGTCCTTTCTGATTTACATAAGCCTTTTCATACTTAAACAAGTAAATAACACATGTAACTTTTGCCCGGGAGAGGCTTGTTATTAGCTTCAGCAAGGTGCCCATTTGGATTGCTTGTTCTTCTAACACATTTTTCTATATTATCTCTATTGAATAAACTAACAAACATTAAAATAAGCCATTCACTGGTCATTGACATTTATTACAGTCACATGACGGCAGCAGTCCTATGAAATTTTCTAAACAAAGAAAATTCAAGCACTGATGTAGTCGTGTAAAGGAAGGGAAAAGGCAGTTTGGACACTGCAGGAGCTAAACATTTTGCAGGAATAGTTTAACAGTTTTGATAATATTTGCTGAGAGATGCATGGTAAACATGGAGCTTCCTCTGGCTGCCTGTTAGCTTAGCTTAGCACAAAGACTGACAACGAGAAGGCAGCTATCTTAGGCTTGAGTTGAAGTTAGCCAGTTTAGACTTCAGTGCTTCTTCCCTATGTACAACAGCACATTAACCCCCATAAAATGGCAAACTGTCTTTACGTTCAGGTTTTTGGAAGATTTAAACAAATGAGTAACAGTGAGTAATAGATTTTGTTTGTGCTGTCACAGCATCTCTAGTCGTAAGGTGAGGCTTTTCCAATTGGCTACTGTATGTAACACTATATTTGTCAGAAATACAAATTCAAAAATGTTGAATCACTGCTATAGTGATTGAATTTTGCAGCTTTTAGATCTTCAAGATATTTTTCAGGCAAGCCTCTATTTAGTTGAAACAGAACACTATCAATAAAAATTTGTAAGGTTTCAATATTCTATGTGCAGACTGTCACTCTCTTACATGCACACACTTGGGGTTGAATGTGCACACTCCAATTTCTTTGGCCTTGATTCACTTGTTTTAGTCATTCAACAGTCAGTCATATGCTAGTCAGAACCAGTTTTGTTTCTTTTCTGAAATACATTACTGTCCCTTCAGTTAATTTCTCAATCTTAACCCAAGTGGCAAGACTGTTTTTGTTCCTAATCATGGCAGTAAAATGAATTTTTTAAAATATTCTTTTCAAAAACTAAAATTCCCTATGTTTGTATGTGCCTTAATTTAAACATTTCAACTAAAAATGTTCAACAATGCTATTGTCTAAACAAAAGTACCTTAACTTGGATGTGTTTTCTGTAAATGCAGCCAGCAGCTGGAGCTCCAGTCTGCAGACAGCGTGTGCCTCAGTGTTTGTATGGGTGGAGACTGGGGTCCTCCTCCAAAACACAAGTTAGCTTAACCACCAGCAGCTACATAATTACAGGCCGTCGTACCTGAACATCTTTTGGGTCAGATAGTTTTACGTCTCGCGCAAAGCCTACGGTACACCGGAACGGTCTGCTAACGATACAAATCAAGGTAAGTGCTGCGTTAGCTTGTTGGGGCTCAGTTTGTACCATAAGACAGTCTAGAGAACTTCTACAGATCCGCTAGCGTTAGATATGATATAAGAGAGACATTTTATCGTATCTGCCAGCTTGAGAGCAAACTCCCTTTACCGCTACTATCATTGGGGTGAGATGGGTGGACGACCTACCGACAAATATCGGTCGTTTTACGATGAAAAAATGTTGAAGTGATGTGATGCGTTTCTGGGTGACGTGTCTGTTTATGTGTCTAAGCTAGAAGATTCTGCCAATAGGCTAACGTTAACCTATGGCGTCTAAAGGCAAAACAACCACATTAACGTAATTAAAAAATGTTCCTGCCTCCAAATATTTCCGCCTTAAAATTAGACAACAACAGGTCTTACAAGTTGAATTAGAGATTTTTTTTTTTCAAAGTTTCAAGAGCAAGCATCTCTGGCTGTCGTGTTTACTGCCTGTAGGTTAACGTTAGCATAAGTTAACGTAGCTAAGCTCAGCCCCTCAGGAAAATATATGTTAGCTTATATATTTGGCACAAGTTGTCCACGTAAGGCCTTTAGTTAAATGATACTTTTAACGTATTTAGTGTAAATGCAAAGCATTATACACAGACAGATAATGTTGTTTTTCCATCAGATAATTATTATCACGACTGGCAAACGCAGACTATCAAGTAATGTGAGTTTTCCTTTGTTCATCAAACGCAGAGCCTCCATTGCGGAGCGCTGAGTTCAATGTCGCTCGTCTATGACCAGATTTCATAACTTTCTAAATAAAGTATTATTGATTTGCCAAGGACTAACATGACTCTGCATTTGCATTTGGATTGCACTTCATGTAAATGTATATTTATTTTTTTTCTAAAGTTCCTTGAGATTTTCAAAAACAATGACTTCCAATATTAGTTGGATATTAAGGGTGATGTTTCAGCATTACCTGTTTTTAACTTCAGAAATTCTGCCCTTGTGTACCATTTAACAAGCTGTGCGGCACTGTGTCAGACCTCGAACAGGTCTGCCTTGTTTTAGGATAGGCAGCACACCCTAAGTAAGCTGCTCCACTTTTTTTTTACACACTATGTGCACTACAGCTCCATTCCTATTTCTCAGTCAAGTCTCATTCTGTAGACTATTGTTTGGAAAACATCTTCTCTAATTAAAATAAAGATTGTTAATGGCAAATGTATAACCTAAAGCCATGTCACTATTACAGAGTGAAAGTTATCCATCTCATATCTATATTAGGTAGAACAAGTTAAATGAATTATCCATCTCTGCGTGGAATAATGTGCATACTTTAAAGGTTAAAAAACCCTTAAGACAAGCATGTGTTCCTTCTGTTTCCCTCTTAACATATAAGACAGAAATAAACACTGAAAAATATGCAACAACAAGCACAGGCACATATCTTAAACAGAGTTAGAAATTATGCAAGGATGCTGGGAGAAAAAGCTATGTCAGGTAGCAGTGTTAATGTTACACATATTTTCTTCCCTTATAGATCATAACACTTTATATCTGTAATTATTATTTTTCACTGTCTCTTTTGGTAATGTTTTTACCAGAGAGATGAGTCAGGCGGAGCAGGTGCCTGAGGACATGCCTGCATACCTCAATGATGAGCCATTACCTACAGGTAAGTGTAGTTGTAAAATTCTTTTGACAGTGAGAAATTTCTGGGGGTTTTTTTGTTTTGTTTTTTTAATGCCAAAGTGTTCAAAGGTTTAGATCACAGTGTTGCACAGTTTTCAGTCAAAGTTTACATGTGGGACTGTTTATATGGCAAAAATTATTTGGCTTTACATAGGGACTAGTTATCTCTGCAATAATCAGCTGCTTCTAAATGAAATAATGAGTTTGGATTAATGGATTTAATGGGTTAATCTCTCCATGAGGCCAACTTTTGTCCTTTCTTTACCAAAGACTGTTTAAATGTGAGTGTTTTTACTCTGGCACATTTAAGTATTTTTAATATTTATCATTAATGGCTTTTATATTTAAATAATTGCACAATTGGTTTTTGTGTGTTAAAAAGACTACACCATTAAACAGTGTCCAACAATGTTTAGCTGCCCAGGAAATTGAAATTGACCAAATATTGAATAGTCAATTTTTGCAGCTTCTCCTATTTGAGAAATTTTCTCTGTTTAATGCAGTTTTAAAATGTAACTTATTTTATAGATTGTTTGTTGTTTACAAAACAAGTGATGTGAAACCCTTCGAGTCCTTACTTCATAATTTTATGTATATATCTCTCAGAATAAGCAATTTTATAAATTAAAAAAGATAAATCAATAGTGAAAATGATCAGCCAGTGTCATTGACAATATGGCACATTCATCTGTACCATGGTAACATAATAATCACTATATATATACTACTATACTATATAATAATCAGGATAATCACTACTATGGCATTTTAGTAGTCATGGACTACTCCTAAAAAGTACTTGACTAGTTGATTAATCAACAGATTTTTATAATAATTTTGCACCCAATAAGCATGATTAATGTCATCAAAGGAGTGTAAGGTACAACCAGTAAAAAGTTAAATAATTCTGGTGGAAACAACCTGGGAGTAAGTGAAACAGCAGGGCCCTGGATTATGTCTTACAGGCTCTTCACAAATGAGGTGTGATCTGATTGGACTAAACCCCTAGCAAAGCTTATCTGAGCTGGAGATACCGTTTGACTGCTTCTTGCTATGATAATGCAAGTCTTTTTTTTAAAAAAAAAAAATTTAATTCTATTTTTTCAAATGGCATAACGTAGAAATGATTGTTCAAACAAATAAATGTCCGTTCTGGTAAAGCCTTTTCACTCTATTGATTGAAGTCAAGCGCCAGGATGTACAGTAATTTTTTTTACTGACTGTTAACTCTCGTTGCATGTCTAGAGCCCCACACTGCACAGTTTTGTAGTCACACATGACAACTATGACTCGTCAAAAATATCTACCCTCATGAGAATTTGCTACTTTTCTTGTCTAACATCACAGTAAACCTAATATAGCCATTGAATATGTTGAAGTTGCCTCCAGGAAATAGTTTACACTTTTTCTGAAGTTCATAGACCTAACAGTCCATTCATTTGTTTAGAAAAGAATCAGGTTAATTGATCATGTAAATAATTCTTAGTCTGTCCTGTTACTCTTTTCAGTTAGAAGTAACGTTTAAATCATACAATGTTGTTCTTGTTGTTCTAAATCAGACAACAACAAGGACCACCCACAAACACAGCCGGGAATGTTCGGCAGGCTGGCAGGGGGCTTGTACGGTGCTACCAAGGGAGCTGTTGGAGCGACATTTGTTGGTGTGGCCTGGATAGGAGGGAAGAGTCTTGACCTCACCAAGACTGCAGTCAGCACTGTAGCCGCTGTACCTGGGATAGGAGTGGGGCTGGTTAAAGGAGGAGCATGTGCTGTAGCTGGAGGAGTCACTGCTGTCGGTTCTGCAGTGGTCAGCAAAGTTCCAATGGGAGGAAGCAAAAAGAAGGACAAGTCTGACTGATGTGGAGAAGAAGAGTATTAAGGCACATGGCTCGCACTGTGTTTGCCTGTTTTAGCATTCATGAGCAGGAAAAGAGCAACAGAAGACTCAAAACTTAAATGTACACATCTTGGTGAGGGGTCTGTGCTTATTTTTTCTTTGGTTTCAGTTTTTTTAAGTGATTGTTGGTAAATCCATGTTCATATGAGTATGTGACAAGGACCTGCAAGGAAAGAACTAACAAAGACTCTTCTGCTCTGTTGTAAAAGGAAAACACACCAAAATATTATCGCCCGTGCCTGACTTGTTCAAATAAAGTAGACATGTTTAATTTTTGATAATAAGCCACAACACTGTTTTCACTGCAAACTATTACATAAGTTAACTTTGGTATCAGAGAAGAAAAGCTCAGTGTGAATGCACTTGCAAGACAATCATGGATCAGTGGTCCGTAACTGACCAGGATGGATGTGATGAATATGACTATGGATAGGATGTTTCTCTAGAAATGGGGACAAACATGTTCAGCTTCCTGTTCAGCTTCTCACTTTAGTCCAGAATGCGCACATAAACAGATACATCTGATCAAAGGTGTAATTTGAAAAGTACAGTCCAATATCTCAACCGCCTGCCATTTGTGGAAAATATCCTGGTGATTTTGTGACAATTTAAATTTTCTTCTGAAGTCACATTGCCCTCTGGTGGTTGTACTCTCAGCTCAGTGGTAGGCAACTTGTACTTTTAAAAAAGAAACTGATTTATTGCAATAAATACTGTGTCAAAATATAGAAGTCGGAAGTCAGAGTATTTTGATTCGATTGTATACCTTACATTTATTTTGACAAATCTATATTTTGATAGCTACTGTTACATGTTGTTAATGTCTCTCTCAAAGTATGAAATATGTTACATATTTCCTTGGAAAAATAAAGCTGCAACTTTAGACATAGAAAGTTAATTGTGGCATAAATCTTTCCCACTGAACCAAAGCCTGACAGTTTAGTTTTTAACTAACACTCCTCAATATTGCATAGGGTCACTTTGCAATACCTTTGTAGGAATCTGATGGCTGTTTTTCTTGACATTACATTCAGAATTTCAAATGTAAAGTACATTTCTATGCTAAAAATCTGCAAAAGAACATTTAGTTAAAAAAAATGACCTTTTTGTAAATCTACCTTTCACTGTAAATTGTCATCAAACATTGAATGATGCACACCTAAGGTTTCAAAGCTTGTTTTGTCAGTGCTGCAGAATGTTTGAAAGTTGGCTTAACAGTGGGAATTTACTAAAAAAAATGTCAATATTGTTGTTCTGAACTTGTTTAAATAAAATATGCTGAAGGTTATCCTTGTATTGTGTACCATCACCAGTTTGTTTTGAATAATTGTAGCATCAAATCTTAAAGCGCATTAATAAGCACTAAATTTGGAATAGACGATAAGTATAAGTGACAATAAGTAAGTGGTCTTTGGTTAATATTAGTCAAAAAGAGTTTTGTTTTTTTTTTGGCAAATTAGCTATTAAAGATATGCTAGTCCATAAAAGTTTTAAAAGGCTGTATATCCTATACTTAAAAAGTGACGTACAGTTTGTTTTGAAAAAGTGTAGTTGTTTTATGTCATGATTAAATTGAAAAAAGATTAAACAAGACAGGAAAAAGACAAAGCTTTATCCTAAAATGTCCAGTTTTCCTTATTATACTCATAGGTATGTCTTCTGAGCTGATGAAATTGATACAGCACTGGTAAGATTAACATATTTTATGAGATCAGTTTCACATATTAAAGACTTCACTATGAGTGTAAGACACATCAAGACAATCAGGAAAATCCCCAAAAATTGAATAGCTTCTATTTGTCATTTACAGTCAGCATTTAAAGTTATTGGGTTTTGCTTTATGTTACAGGGTCACTTAATAACTGTAAGTTATATTACTGCCAATGGTTGCTTCTTGTTAAACTGTCAAACAATTTAGCATGCACAAATGTGATCAGAAAGTATTTACAGCATATCAAAGCTAATATTTTCAATACAGATTTGGCTACAAAACTTTGGGGGACCATATACATTCAAACCTGCAGGACATTTTTAGTTCTCGAGACAGTACATTACTCATTTTATTTCACACCATTATTGTTTAAACAATATTCATGTTCCAGATCTTTTACTAAATGGTGAATTTTTTAACATAAACACGCGATGTTTACTCTTCAGGTGCCTCCATGATCACAGGTCCAACAGACACCACAACCTTTGGCTCAGCTATCTTCTGGTC
>JAPZDZ010000023.1:10150947-10174192 GCA_029783805.1 Acanthurus tennentii | reverse complement strand
GAGGCAGTTTTATTTGACTTATTTTGAATCTGTACACAAAATGCGGAATTAGATTAAATCAGTGAGTTAGTTACATCACAATGGAGGCTAAAGTCATGTTGAAATACAGAACTCTAATACAGCATGTGCAGTATGAATGAGACTCCCTTGTCTTTTTCTCAGGGTATCTGCATGATAATTGGAGGGCTGAGACACAGTGAGCAAACATTCAACAGTCGCTCTACAGGAGTGAGCTCTGCGCTGCTTTTCATCTCTGTGGGAGGTAAGTAAACCAATCATGTGTGCTGTATACCATCACCCAGGTGCAAAGTTCAGCAAGGTAAAGCTGAATGGAGGGGATCCTGAACCTGTTGGTCCTAGATCAGAGAGTCCTGTGACATCTCCATGTGGGATGATGCAAACCACACTGTGAAACTGGTTCCTAAATTACTCCCAAAAATAAACTGTTCACATCAAGTGAGCTGTAGTTCCTCCACTGTTACTCTTAGATATGTTCTACATTACCAATAAGAATCTAGCAGCAGCTCTCACCTCATGTGGTTTTTGCCAATTAGGACCAAAATAAAGTAGCTGCTTAAAAATTTGGCAATTGCACCACCTTCAGGCAAAAAATATTACAGCTACCATTTTTTGAAACTTCTGTTTTCATTGTGTTTGTATGTGTTTTGAAGTTTTACATTATACATACATATAACAACATTTGCTCCATTTGTTAGCTGAAAAACACTCTAAAGATTTAAGATAAACCTAAGACACTAAAACTCCTAAGACACTTAATAAGATAAGTGATAAGACCTTTTGCAAATAAAGAATTTCACACATAATTGACAACGTTCCAATGTATAAATGTCACATAAAAAAGTTTGACGATGGTCAGGGGACTGTGGCAGCAACACAGCAGGTTGTGCAAGTGTTAGTTACACACTATTTTTCTCAGCCAGTGTGGAAATAAACTGCGACATAAAAGCATTACCAAAATGTCACATACTGATTCATCTGCCTAACTGTCATTGGCAGGTGTGTTTGCCCCCACGCTGTTCTCCAAAGCTTATGGAAATCTGGTGTGTGAGGCTTGCACCAACTCTACTGGAGGAAACAGCACGAGCAACAGCAGCGGGCCGTTTGTCTGCCACAACTGCCACTACGATCTGGTCAGCATCGGGAGCCAGGAACAACTCCTAAACCTTTGAGTCTCAACTGAACAAACAATACATGACCTACATATAGTGTTACATGTATCATGTGATGGTTTTTTTTATCTCAACAGAAAAACGGCACGTTGTTCCACGACCACGTTGAGTAAGAAATTTTTCCATTTACAAACTCACTTTAATAAAATAATATACAAGTGGCTTTGCATGTTTTATCACTTGAGAGGAGCAATTTCAGTTACATACACAATATAAAAATCTCTTGCAAACATTTAACATGCACAAAATACTGTAATCTATGAAGGTAACACACAATACTGTTACCTGCATGTATTGTCACGATGCAAAGAGCAGAGATTCACTTAAAAATACTTCTCTTCAAGACTCTTAGCACCATGTCCGTGTTCGCAGGTCATCTGTCTTCTTAATTTTATTTTCAGTAGTAGACTATAAAAAATAAATAAAAGGAAATAAATAGATTTAAAACTAGTCTATGCTGTGGAAAGTGCACTGATAAAAGATAAAAAGGAACTGGAGCTTAAAACCTGCCAAGTCACCATGTGGTCTCCTAAGTTTGTCAAGGATTTCATCAAGCTGTCATATTCTTTTTATTTATTTTCTTCTCTCCCATTTATTGTGTGTTAATGTTGTCAGACCGCTGGTGTACACGGTGTCTGCCCTCTTGCCAGTTGCATACATCATTGGTCTGATATTCACACTGAAGACACACTCCCACATTTATGACATCCATGTGGGAGCAGGACAGGGTATGAATCTCCTCTCGCAAATCACAGCTGATAGCTGACACAAAACTGAACATTACATTATTACACTACAATACGGAGAGGGTATAGTTGTCAATTGCTAACATATATAACACCACTATTTCTTTCTTGGTCCGAGCAGTGCCTGACCACCACGGTCCTGTGGTCCACTGGTCACGGTGGAGGTCTCTGGTCATCCTCATCATGGCCACCGTGCTCACATCTGCTTGTGCCGATCTGGTCACAGAGAACATCCAGCCCATATTGAGCCAGCCCAACATCTCTCAGGTCAGGACATCCATCTGAACATGCTTATGCACATTTTATATGGTGGTGTCCTCCACTTGTGCTGACAATTGATGTATTTCTTTCTCCAGTATTTCATCGGGGTGACAGCTCTCGCTATGGTCCCTGAGATCCCAGAGATTGTTAATGGGATCCAGTTTGCACTCCAGAACAACATCAGTCTGAGGTAAATCCCACCTTGTCTCGATGTAACTTTTTAAAAATGGATATCTTTATCCTAAATGATTTGTCTTTTTTCAGCTTGGAGGTGGGAATCTGTATAGCTGTTCAGGTCTGCATGCTACAGATTCCAGTTCTGGTCTTTTTTAATGCCTTCTATGTAAGACACCTTTTCTTCATTTAAGTCATTAATTTATTCATGTAAAGACCTTATGTTCGCTGCGTTTAGAGTTTCTGTGATCAAACGCCATCTCTGTTTTGGATAGGATGTGGGATTTGTGCTGTTATTCAGTGACCTGCACCTGTGGGCCAGTATCTTCAGTGTAATTCTTGTCAACTACATCTTCATGGATGGAAAGTCTGATTATTTTCAGGGTAAGTTTAGAACCTTGTTTGATTTTCATAGTGTCTTTTGGAATGGAGCATCCATCATCTGGAAAACATGCATTTAAATTAATATAAAGAAATCTATCTTTGTATGAAGTTTGATAGAATGTCTTCATAAGGGACCTTGATATCTTGTTTACTTCAGTGACATATCAGTCTTAAGCTATTTATCCAGTCTTTTCATTGTTTTTTTCTCTCAGGCACAGCCCTGGTGGTCGTCTACTTTATTCTATTGGCTCTGTATTACTTCGCTCCATCTCCAGTGGGCTGCTGACTGTCAGACTTACACTGTTTAGCCCAGGTTTAAGCTTGATGGACTGCTAATTTACCATTACCACTCCCTGTGATAAGATTTTATCCTGCCAGCATTTTGACATAATGCTCCTGTGTGAATCCAAACATGTTTTTGTTAAGTGTTCTTATGTTTTTCCCTTTATTATACTAAAAACAAAATTGAAATTTTAATCTCAGGTTAGTTCTTATAGCACCTGCTCCTGTAAAATGTACAGTTTGTAAGCTAACGCACTGAACTATTTGTCCTTAGACTAGTAACTTTGTATGGTCTCTAAACTGTGGTAAAAGGAAGAAAAGCGGTATTTTTATAGTACAAATGGACATTATATTGTCAAGCATCACTAATCCTATTTTATTTAAGGTACTGTGATAACATATTTTGTATACTTATAAAAACGGTAAGTGTCTGTTAGAGTTAATGAAGAAGTGGTCATTTACCGTTTTTAAAACTGGCATTACGTGGCTGGAAAATGTGGCATGGCTGGCTGTGCTAAGCAACACCATCAACAACATCTGTCAATACAACATTTTGAAAAAAAGGGCTGCCTGTGTTTTTATTGTTTGTACAGACAAGAATTAGAAAACAATTTACATTACAGCCATAGTTGTCTTTGCAGAGGCATTCACCTTTTCTCCCAAAACATAATGTAAATTGACATGCACACCGTACTGACATGCAGGAGAGATCATTTTAACATCAAAAATGATGCAATTATAAACATCTCTATCTTTTAAGCAAGGCAGGCAATAACCAGGTCCGAGCATGTGCTGAAGCAGACCGTTGCTTCACAATAAGTTATAAATAAGGCCATCAACATGTCAAACAACAAAAAGTAAATGAGGTGGAGTTCTAAATGTGAAAAAGGACATTATAACACCATAAGTTTTAGATGCATTAGCTTAGTATTTGTTGTATCAGTTTATAGTGAAATAAAATGCTGCAGATACGTGATATTAAGATTCAAGATAGAAGATGACAAAATACATGGAAAAAGAGGCAAACGTGTGACTCCATACTAGCTGCTGGAATATTACTACAGTATTTCAGCTCCAAAGTCCACAGCAACTCCAAATGATTTGTTTTCAGCAAAGTCAACTCAGTGTACCTCAGTCTGGTTTCACAAAAACAACCAAGTTGGTTGACAGTTTGGTGAACGTTTGGGTTGCTCTACAGACTGAGTCTGATCACAGTATTTAACATCCTGAGTACATTTCATCCACGCTACCTTGACACCAGTTACAAAAGTCCCATGCCACTTATTTTCAAAGTACCAGAGCACTACAGCACTACTTTCACAGAAAAAACAAGACCAAGAGTAAAAATAATAATAAAAAAAGCCTATGTTACAGGTTAAAAAGTCAAAGTAGAGTTTAGGCATAAAGGAGGAACTGAATTGACAAAGCAAGTGAAAAGGAAATGGAGCAACACATTCTGCTACAATTAAAGTTTTGTAATAAAACAGCAGCACAGTAACTAAAATAAATAGGTACAAAATGTCTTCGCAGATCAAAGTTAAAGGAAAATCTTTAGCTGCAAGTGGCATCTCCTGATTAACCATGAGCAAAAAGGTTCACAACCAAAGGGCTCATGTGGAAAGCACCGGGCAAATCACATGGGGAGGAAAAAAGGCTACATGTACACAGTTCAGATAAATGAACAAACAAAAATCTTAAAAAAGACTGATTCACAGAAGTATAAAACAAACGATGTGTGTGACTTTTTGGAAATTCAGAAGGCACCAAATGAAGAAATAAAAAAAGACTCAGTAACTACTGTGAAGCTACAGTTGTTTAAATTTTTTTAACTTCTTATCATTTTCTCTAAAAAGAGGAATAATAATCAAAGAGGCACAAGAAGATTCACAGTGATGCCATTTAACACATGTTTTTAAGATCTGATCACAAGGTCTTATGTGAGGGGAACGAGTTGAATGCTTAAGTTATGATCACAGCTCCATATCAGCATGCAATCGGAAAGTCCTTGGGGCTAAAACATGACTCTTTCAATAATTGATCTAGTAAGACATATAAGATGTATCACAGATGAAACATTTTGGTGCTTTGGGTCAGCAGCGTGCCTATTTCTCAGAAAATCTGCCTGTTTTTTAACCAACTAAATAAAAATTTGAGTTTACATTAGCACTTTCTTTAATTGTTCCAGCAGCTGACTGAATATGTGTCAAAGATGGCAGCATTGTGAAACAAATAGTCACCAAAGCAACAGTGACACAAGCTGATCTCAAGCAAAGATTGATTTGATTGATTGATTTTTCCTTTCAAATAGTCACAATTGAACATTTAGTCATGCTCATGCTGCACAAGTTTCTAGAAGTGTGGCATGGTAAAACAAATAAAACTGAAGAGTGCACTATATAGTGGATCCCAAATGACAAGAACGACTACCTGAAAGTGGAAATCAGCATACTTCAGTGATCTGACGGATACATGGCTTCTGATGGATACGTGCAAACTCAAATCTGACACGTTCACGTACAGAGAAACTCAAAAACACTGCACTAGGCTTTTTTTTTTCTCAAAAAAGCACACACATTTACATACGACTAGAGTTTAAAGGCATTCAAAGTTGTTTCGTAACCATCTGACATCATCAGACTTTTCTTTGTCCTTTCAAGAACTTTTTTTGGCAAGTTATCAGCGATTTTAAAGCCAGAGCTGTTGCATCACGTACCGCTTCCTTCAGTGTCTGTATCATTGTCTATTTGAGCCGCTGAATTAGAGTGTGTGTCAGTCCCAGGCTAAGAAGCTGGAGGGTGGACAGCTGGGCTATGTGAGGGAAAGTTTTCAGCAGTTTCTCCCAGGTCAGTTCCAGCAGGCTGGGAACAACCAACCACACTTTGTACAAAGAGCCAGTCCTTCTATTCCCAGACATGTTGATGACACCACCATGGACATACATACAGCCAGCCTGAAGGAGAGGAACAGTGCAAACACTAAGTGCTGAGACAGTTAAAATTTGACATAAAATATAAACTAAGTGACTTTTCTTTCACCAAATAGATGAAAAAAAACTCTGGTTTCAGCTTTTTCAACTTGATAAGCTGTTGCTTTTTCTGTTTTGTTTTAATGTAAAAAGACCATCTTTGGTTTTTGGGCTGTTTGTAAGACTTAGCAAGACATTTGCAGTTGTCATCTTGGGCTCAAAGAAATTGTGATGAACATTTATGAATGTTTACTAAAATAAGATTGTCAGATCAATGGATTATAAAAATTTGAATTTGTTACAGCCCTTGAGTTAATAATTTCTGTCTATGTCAAGATTTTTTTCTCATCTGGCGCAGAAGAAACTACACAAAATCTTCTAACCAAGTCAGATGCAAATATTTTATAATGACATTAAGCTAACCGGGGTGACTGCTGCACAGTGAAAGTAGGCTGGTTCTGGCATCACAGCTGGCAGCTTGGTCCACTGAAAGGTCTGCAGGTTGATCTTCCACAGGTCAGACAGAATCTGCTCTCCATTATATCCCCCACATATAAACACCTCTGCAGGCAGAATAGAGTGAGATATGGTTACACAAATGAATTTCATACAGGTGTGTCCAGATAATGCTGTATGAATTACTTCTTACCATCTTTGACCTGCACACAGCTGTGACATCGGCGGGCAGCAGGATATCCTGTCATGATAAGGACGAACACACTTAGTTTAATGTGTGGTCTTCAAATCCATCCAGCAAAAAAAAGAAGGTTAAACATGAGTCACATACCTATTTTTTCATGAGGTTTGGTAACTATTTCTTCCCAGTAGTTTGTCTCTAAGTTATATGTGTGAATCTGCTCAAGAACAATATTATCAAACTGTTAGAATTCAGGAAAAGCATGCTATTCTTTGGTCAAATTTTGTTTGTGTGCTTGTTTTTCTCACCTTGTCCAGAGGATATGACGTCCAGGAAGTCCCACCTCCTAAAATGTATATTCTCTGGCCATCATGAGCTAGTTCATGCCTGTACCTGTAAAATGAAGCACTCATTTAAAATCTATTTTAATGAATATTCGGATAATTCAAACATACAGTAGCTTTTCAAACTGTGGCTGCTGTCTGACCTCTCCTCAGGTAGATCAGCGGGTGCGTTATTAGGTTTGAGGTGGGTCCACTCTCTGGTGGTCAGGTCAAGCCTGTGCAGGTCAGTACTGTAAAGGTAGCCTGTTGTCCCTCCAAACACATAGAGGTAGCCGTTTATGATGATCATCGCCTGAGAATGGAGACACAAACGTTAGTTTGTGAAGAAAACACCTGCATGTAGTAATAAAAGTGTTGATTTCAGATACATATCTAAAGCAATAAAGGTTAAAAGCAGTTACCTGCCCGTAGATTTTGTTGGGTTTCTTGCCTCTGCAGTTGAGCAGGTTCCATCGTTTATACTGAACATTACAAACATGGACATCATTGCCGTTGTTTTCACCAAATGGAATCCCAGTGCCACCAAACACAAGCAGGTTGTTGCCATGTAAAACAGCTGAGAGAGAAAGAGACATCAACAGTCTCAAATACAGTTCAGCATGTTCACTATCCCTGCTGAGGTTTGCTTTAATCTTTATACTGGTTCATTTCACTGCCTAGAGCCTTGAACTGCAGCTTGAGAAATACAGGACATAAGATGGGTCTAAAAGGTTTTGAATTTAAATGGGTGTCCATTTTTGTTTGCAGCTTGCATTCTACCAACATGTACATGTCACAAATGCATGCCACCAAGCATGCATGGGCGGTTATAAATATTAACAGCTGATAAGAATAACACACACTGTAAACTAAGACAGTACATGTTTGACATTTAACAACTGCAGAAAGGTTACTGCATGGAGCTGACAGCAATATGAATACTTAAATGCATGTAAACGCAATGATTATTTGCAGTGTATCAGACCACTTACATGGGAGGCATTAAAGCTATCCTGTGGAAGTTTTTTTGTCAGAAAAGTTTCTGTTAACATTAAGAATTTCACACCAAAGCTCATGGTGTAAATTCTTGAGCTCTAATGACTGTGACGAATGCATTTGTTTTCACAGAGAAACAACTGAATAATACGTTTTTAAACCAGAATTGTAAACCTCAATGTTTACTCATTAGCAGTCTTCTTGTTGGATCACTGAAATGTTTCTTGGTGCTTTACTGCCACCTGTAGATCAGTAGGATAGTAGGACACCAATGACAGCAAACAAAACAGGGATTCATTCAAAGAAATATTGCGGCACAATCCTAATTTTAGTTGGTTCTAACTGAGGAAAAGCAGGTGTGTGCTGAAGATGTTAATCTGGTTAAATGAAAGGCAGTGAATTGGTCCTTACCTGACATAGAGGCCAGCTCGGTGGGCATGTAACCTTCTGTGCGAACCTGCTGCCAAGTGGCTGTGGCAAAATGAAACCGCCAAAGCTCCCTGAAAAGAGGGTAGTCTTCATTCTCTGAGCCGCCTGCCTCCTCAAAGTCTGGGTTGTAGCCTCCAAATACATACAGGTTGGCGCTATCTGCAACACAGCGGTGTCCACTTCGGGCAGGGGGTACACAGTGTCCTGTGTGGGATGATCAACACACACAGAATTTGAGTCTCTGATGCTGATTTAAAAGAAAATGGAAGACGTAAACAGAACAACTTAAGACAGAATAATTAGACAATCATGTTATTCAGGAGTTAGAAACACTCACCCCTTCAAACTATTTTATGAGCAATCTATTATCAAACAGGCAAAGAAAATAGTGCCCAGTCCAATTCTTATTCTCCACCAAGAGTTCCCTCTTTTACGTGCTGGACATCAGCTTCCCACGAGCAGGCTGAACTGCTATTAACATTTATTCCTGCCTGTGTCAATTAAGCTTCTCAACACTTGCATAGTGTTATGTTAGGGAGATGGTGGCCCTGAGGTTTCTGCAATAGCATGTTTTGTATTGAAGGATATAAAGAGGTATAGCTGCTGTATGTATGTAAGTGTATGGATGCCATATTAGTTCTTTTACTCTTTGATTTTTTTTACTATGTGGTAGAATAATACAACATGTTATGTGTGATTTTATTTCCTGTGGAAATTCAGGATGGTGACCAGGACAAATTTTCCTACAGGGACATTTAATGTATATCTAAATGTGTGCTTTATTCATTTACCTCCACATACTGTGTGTGAAAAAGATTGTACTTAGTAAGTTTTAAAACATAAAATTACAGCATGCTTTTTACAGAGGCAGAGTCCCTCAGTTAG
Organism: Acanthurus tennentii; assembly: GCA_029783805.1. Taxonomy (NCBI): domain Eukaryota; kingdom Metazoa; phylum Chordata; class Actinopteri; order Acanthuriformes; family Acanthuridae; genus Acanthurus; species Acanthurus tennentii. The sequence goes on along the minus strand of JAPZDZ010000023.1, from coordinate 10,164,920 downwards.
TTTATCTGACACTGGTCCTCTTCACTGTAAGAAAGTAGTCTGATAGGAAGCTCTTGTACTTTCATCACCTTCTCTCAGGAACCTGTTGGGGATCCGCAGGTTGGGGCAGGAGGGGGAGAAGATGCGCCGAGCCTGCAGCCACCGGGCCCGCTTCTTGGAACCTGTCAGTCAGCCACCGTACAATAAATTGAAATGACACACACAAAAACATATATATGAAAAATCAATTGTAGGTGCCATTTAAAGTGGTTCTTCTCTCTGGTAGGGACTGTTTTTTCAACTGTTTTTGTCTTCAGATTTTTATCTTTTTGTTTTGGCTAATTATAATTTCCTTCTTGGCAAACATGCGGTGGAGTTGAGGGTCGTTGAACAAAATTAGCAAACACGATTAAACTTTTATAACTTACAATTTATTGCAAGTACTGAATATTTTCGAATATGTATCAGTGTGGTAATGCTTACGTTAGCATGTGTCCCCTTCGTGCAGCTAATGCATGTCTCTTTTTTATATCAGTCTCTAATGTTTGAACCTTTTTCTTTTAAGAAAATAACAGCTACAGTGGTGCTGAGGATGCCTGCTGTGTGTCCATTCACACATTTATTTCTGCTAGCTTCCGTAGCAACGTTAGCTGGTTTTGGCCTGCGTGCTGTGCCAGTGATAGCTTTGTACACAAAGACAAAATCAACAATGAATAACGCCACCTAGATTAGCCTTTAGCTCACTGGTGGCTTTGCTGGCCGTAACGGGCTGCTTGTGGTTGCAGAGCAGTCGGTTTTGTTTACAAACCTGAGTCACGGATGAAGGGCCTCCACGACAGTTTCTCAAACTTATTGAGCTGACTAAAGGTCCCGTCATGTTCAGCCGACGACATCTTGACATGGAACCACACGGACAGGTTCACGGTTCACACCCCGACCTGGACAAGGAGCCGCTTCAGTTTGATTAAATGTAGTGGCATTAGACTGCGGGCTTCAGCAATCACACCAAAATGTAGAAATAACACCACCGACCGTCCACACCTGCTGCTGCCTGCAGCGTCACAGCCAGCTGGCCTGAACTGACCAATCAGGAGCGGGAACCCTTCATGTCGCGTTCAAGAGTCACAAGGAGGTGTTTATGGTTTTAAAAATCTGCAGTGGCCCTAAACGCCCAAGTACAGTAATCAATCTAAGTAAACAATCTATGTAAAGAGTAGGTAAATTATAGAAGCACATAAATACATAATTAAATGTAGTTAATAAGTGTAGAACCTTTAATTACCCCAGACTTTTACCACAAATATCAGTCAGAAGTAACAAAGGACTAAAATAAAGAATTGAATTAAATAAGTGGTTTTGGTCAAATTTAGTTAATATTTCATGGAAACGTTGTTGTAAATTGTGGTTATCATTATCAATCACATTGTTTTCTTGATAAATAAAGTTTCAGAAAGTGGTGACAATTCCCATCGGTTCCCAAAGGTGATGTCGTTAATTTTTTTATATTGCCCAGCCAACGATGTAAAATCCAAACATATTACATTAACAGTGACATAAGACAAAGAAAAAAAACACATACCTATGAAATGAGGGAACTGATTAATGTTTTGTATTCAAGAAGAAAAACTGGCACAATGATTTTTTATCAATGCTATCAGTGCAATATAGGTATCACGACTGCATCGTTCAGTTCAGTTACAGAGCCTTTTAACTGTAATTTGTCTGCTTATGTTGCCTAATAACCTGACAGACGACATTAACCTTATTTATTCAATTGCTCTCCATGTATAAACAGGATTTACTGTACGGCTCCAATCATGAACAACTGTTTGGCTACTTTCAGAGAAACAAGTGGTTGAGCTGACTCTGACTCTTTTGATCAACTGAACCATGAGTCAACCTTTACCCCAGATCTTCGGGGGCTGCCTGGCTGACATGTGCTAATCTGGATTTGAAACTCATTGGGATAGGCTGAAGGAGCAAAACAGAGCAAACAGACCACTCATACTACAGTCAAGAAATGTAATCAGTAACTGTCATAGGGCAGATTGATCATGAAAAGATTGAATCAAACACACTCTTTTGTCTGTCTTTTCAGTGTTTCTCGGTAAGTCATACTCCCAACATTACACTGAAAAGACCTTACAGCACAATTGTTTTTTAAATGCATAGAATCATGTTGATGTTTAACATTTAAGGCCCTTGTCAACTGTCAAGATCCCACAGTTGTTACAATTAAGTTAGAATAAAGTAACCTTTTTCTGATACAATGCACCATTTAATCAACTTGGGATTCATGTTTTTTTTCCTTTTGACTTAAAACCTGGAGGCTAAAATGTTAAGCCAAAGTTTACACAGGCCATTTGTCAGCAGAAAGAATCTCAGTTGGTTGGTTAATGTAACATGGCCTCTCCAAGTAATTCTTCAAAAGATTGACAGTGAGCAGGAAATGCCCCTGACAATAAGACATTCCTGAACAATGAGCTGCAGCTGTGTTAATGAGATTAAAAGAAGATGAGCTGTCAACTTTTTTTCCCTTCCAGTGATCCATTCATAGATTTATGGATGTCATGACTTCATACTATCTCATCCATTCCGATTGTTTGAGTCTGCATAGTAAGATTGGCTTGACAATGTGCTTTTCTATTGTTTTGTATTAACATTGATACATGACAGGTCAATAGACATCTTCTGGCTCCTAAAATCATTTTCAACTACCTTTGAGAAAATGACAATTCAGCTTTGAAAAGTGCTTACGTTTAAAGCGACGTTTTCAGCTAAATACACAAAAAATCACCAATAAGTTCTACACTGTTCCTGCCTGCACTCTTGTTGGTAGTCTGTTGCAAACATCTATGAGATAACATCATCTGAACTGTACTAGAGTATTACTCTGTGCGTAGTTTAACTAAGTGAGACCTTTGTCATGTCTTTGCATTTTGACAGAAGGTAAGCAATGTGTTGCAAAGAAGCCAACAATGGTGACACCCTGTCAACGCTGTGAGAGAGATTTACACACTCCGATGTTACTAAATTCGTTCTAAGGTTATTGGGGAATGTCAGTGTCTATGAAGATCAAATCTTTATTGCGTTTTCACACGCATGCATGCTTACATTTAGACTACTGCACTATGAACGACATGAAAGCAGAATTTTTTCTTTCAAACAAAAGTATAAATATATGGAAAAAATCTTGGGTGACCCGAGCTTTCTATATCCGCTAAACATTATGAATTATACATACCTCTGCCTTCACCCTCAACTTGTTTAAGAAAATTTAATAAAAAGAATAAAACTCAGAAGAGCATAAATCGACACCTCTTTTAGATTTAACAAAACAAAAACATTGTAAGCGTAATAAAACTGAGACTTACAAGACAGTTATATCAGGCTGCATTTTTTAAGACAGGCTATAGCTATCAAACTACCAATTGTATTATATTCTACTGACGGCACTGGACATGGCATTTCTTCGTTAATTAATATGTATCCGTAATGTGTAGATTAAAAAGTTAAAATTACTCAGTTACTATTTATATTAAATATTCATATGATGGCTGGACATAGAGTGCCTACGAGGAAACACAACTTTGGCCTAAAGTGCTTGCTTCAGCCTTCCTATGAACTAATTCCATCGTAGATCTATGCATGATAGACAGGTACGCCCTTTATTTTACGCACTATTTAATCAACCTCTCCACAAGCAAGTCAGACGTAAATTGCATAGTTGAATGATGACTTCTAAGTCTGCAGATATGATTCCAGCACTTTCATTTAAAGTCATACGTAGCATGCTAACAGTGCTGTTGTGTTCTGTGTAGTACGTCTCTATAGCTCAGCCCCTCCTCTCGCGAGTCTGGTCGCTGGAGGTTGATGTCACTGGCAGAGAGACTCTTCAGGACAAGACTCAACTAGGCAGAGCTGGTCAGGGAAACACTGGGGATCAAGTGAGGGGAAAATAGTGGGCGATGTTGCAGCAAGGATCTTGTTTATGGACACTGTGGGAAGGCTGTTGATACAGTCGAGAGAGCTAGTAGGTATCTTCAAGCTGAGAGGTTGAAGTAGTCTCACCGCCGCAGTATTTTTAGATCACTTCTGAAAGGAATACAAAAATGTCGTCTCCAAGTCCGGGCAAGAGGCGAATGGATACCGACGTGGTGAAACTGTATCCTTTCCAGAACATTAACAGTCAGCCTGAATAGCAAAATCAAATGTTTTGTTTTAAAATAATCGTTAGCTCTCCAACACTGACCAATTTCAATGTTTCCGTTGGCTGCTCTAAGGATGTAACCCACTGTATGTGGCAAGTAGATATGAGGTTAACGTTAATACATTTTGTGAAAAAGTCAAACACTTTGATGTGAATGTGTAGCTCAGTGTCCAACGTTAGATTCTGCGACGAGCTAGCTCCCTGTTAACTTAGCGAGAAAGCTAAGTTAGATATTTAACAAGGTAATTATGTGAACTCACATGCCTGTTAGCCAGTGTTAGCTTGCTAATACATTAGCATTGTTCTTCTTGTTTGTATCAATCGAGATTTAGCAATCAATTTGTCGTAATGTAATGTCGGCTGTGAACTCTGTGTTCGCTTTGAACACTGTTAGCTTTAGCTCGGAAGCGATAAATTAGCCAGTTAGCCAATAATAATTGTTCCCAACGGACTGACAACACAAGACGAAGGGTTATCGATGACTTTTTTACATTTTGGAAACGCTTCTTTAGAAAGACTCATTTGTTTTGTCATAATTTTGGAACATTAACATCAGGTAGCTAGTTCTTTAGCATGCTATCACCAAGGGAGAACAAATAGGGTCAGTGTAGCGCAACAAAAAAATTCTTGACAAACGCTAAGTGGACGGATAACTAGCTAACATTACATGGGTCATCGTTGGAGAACAGGGAAAAACAAATGTTGACCTTTTGTGCTTTTTGAAGTGTCGACCAATACAATGCAAATTGAAGATAAAGAAAACTATTCATGGGGCGTTTTGTTCACAAATAAACGTTATACAACTAAACATTTTTGAGCCGGAAAATAATTGTCAAAGTTAAACCGATTGTAAAATCAAAAAAGGGAATAGATGTTAAATCCAGAGTTATCCCAATAACATCACCCTCTGTGAGATGTAATGTCACATGATGTTATTTTTAATTTGTTTACCACGGAATGGTATATCTTGTTTAAGTAAATAACCGTCGAATGAATATTGTTGTGTTTTAATTATTCGCAGTTATCAGCTGAAGTTTGCATGAAAGAATTTCTGTCAGCGTGAGGTGAATTGTTTTGTTTTTGTCCTGCAGCTAGATGCTGCTCTCTGATTGGTCAGCCTGTTACCATCCGGAACATGGTAGAAGGCGGGGCTTCACACACAGCTGATTGAGGAATAACAAGCGTGCTGCACGGGACACATGCAGGGGGATGGGGACTGGGAACATCAGTCAGTGGCAGGACAGGACCATACTGAGTAATATAATGACGCTGAGTGATTATGTTGCTCTCAGCTCAACAGACTAGTGTGAACAGAACAGAGACAAAAAAATGTGAAACAATAATTGACTCGTTAGTTAACAGAAAATACTTAAATAATTGTAACAATAGTAATTATTTTGTTTTCTTTGACTTAAACCTGAGGATTAGGGAAGGTGGGATGAGGATTTTTCAGCATTTTGTGATATTTTAAAAACTAAATGATTTATCAATCCAGATATTAGTATTATTTAGAATAAAAATAATTACTTACAGCCCTACAGCATACTGCACATCCTGAGCACAGATTTATTCATTTGGAATAGATTATATATATAGGTTACAATTTTTAAAAGATCTTAAAGCTCAGATGCTGTAAGCAAATAAAAATTTTATGTGATGTTGATGGGTAGAGTATTTAAATATAAAGTTTTTGAATTGTTAGAAAATTTTAGCTTTACATCAAATTTTTTTTTAAGACTTAAACACAGTCACTTTGAAAATAGCTGAAAGGACACATTATACCTAAGCTTCACTTGTATTGATAAGGTAATTTAATAATTTTATTCATTCTTAGAGGTCGGTAGATTTAGTATTTTAGGCATATGAGATAATTGAATGGATGTAATTAAATAGAAGAAACTTGATGTCATGGCAGCTAAACTTTAAAAATTGGTTAAAAAAATTGACAGAAATTATTCTTGTTGTGTCAGCAGGTAATGCTGATAAGTCATACATCGTGAACCTTTGTCAAAATAAAACTTCTCCCTTGTGTAGTTACATTATTCTTGAGTGACCATATACTTGTATCTCTATGGATAACCCCCAGGGACAGGCACAAAAGACAGATGCACATTTTTTACCACTTTAACAGGTTTTATTTATAGGACCCCATGCCTCATATCACATTTGGAGCTTCTCTATCTTGCTGGTCAGTGCTCGCAAACCTTTTTTCTATTGAGCGGCGGAATTTTTTAAAACGTCTTCTCTGGTTGTCTGGTAAATTTTTACAGTTGTTTGCCACTAGACAGTTACGTGACAGAGCTATGTAGTGCTGTTATTTGTGTTCCAGCAGTTTTTCTAAATTAGCACCCTTACGATACCTTGGTTAGATTGCTGCGCTAGAGATGACAGAAGGATTTATGACAGGATGATAAAACAGGGTGTGACAGTTCCTGAGGTTTTTGTGTTTTTTCTCTCCTTCTGTCATTGCGTCAGACTTGCACAGCCGTTGATTGAATGCACTCGTCCTCTCTGCTGTCAACACACACTGTGATTATGACACATCCTCCCCACCCAAGTCACCTTCCATCTTCTCCAGCTGAAGACCTGCAAAACAGATTTAAATTCCCATCAGTCAGCGTGCTGGCTGGAGGCAGCTTATTTCTGCTGAATGCACTGAGCCTCATAATGTTTGATATCTGATGTCTCTAATCTCAGTGACTTTTTTCCCTTTTGATTTTGTTTATAGAAAGTAATACTGTGTTAATTAACTGATCAGCCAAGGCATTTTCATTAGTTTGCTCTCATTTGTACGGTTGAGGTTGGTCTCTTTCTGTACATGTCACATGTTAAAGGTTAGAGTGTTAATGTTATCTGTAATCCAGTTCTTAGTAGTTGACTGTTTTATTGGTATCTTAAGTTATCTACATGTTAAAATTTGTTATCCTGGGTGTAGCGATAGGATATTAAGGAGACCTGTTGTTTATTGAGTTTGTCTGACTCTGCATTATTGATCTCATTGCCTTGGCTCATGTTATTGACCCTATGTTTGACCTCTGCCCAGACACAGAGAGAGACAGAGGCAGGAAAATTTAGACACAGAAGCATTATTTTTGTTAAACCTCTGTTTCGTATTCTTTGAATTCTCTTTCTCTTTTCTGCTGTGACCGTTTCCTTAATCTGCCATCAGCATTGAGAGCAAACATGAGGTCACCATCCTCAGTGGACTCAATGAGTTTGTGGTCAAGTTCCATGGACCACCTGGAAGTAAGAATGCCTTGAAATTTACTGATTTCCAGAATTTTTTGGTCCCTGTCATTGACAAGCATTTCATCAGTGTACTGTAAAAGTAATCAGCAACAAGCCAGTGTTCCTTGTGAGTTTACACGTCCTAAGTCACTGTTTTAGTTTGGGAATGATTTTCAGTCAATTGATACATGCTTTTTCTTTGCAGCGGCGTATGAAGGAGGTGTGTGGAAGGTGCGAGTGGACCTACCAGATAAATACCCCTTTAAATCACCATCAATAGGTATGAAAAGTATTTCAGATTCTTAAGTATCTCTTAAATATACCTCCAGGGGTTATTGTAAAGCCTTGAGATCACCTTATTTCATTGTACTTGACAAAAAATTAAACCCACCTCTTCTTTTTTTTTTTTCTCAGGATTCATGAATAAAATCTTTCATCCCAACATTGATGAAGCGTAAGTAGGCCTGAATCATTTTAGATTCTCATTAAACTGTAAGAATTACTGTCACCACTGAATTGCATACAAATAGTCTCGTAGTCAGCAGATTAACTGAAGCAGATCCATTTGTTTGACAAAAAAAATATTTCACACCATTGAGAAAGTTGTTTGTTTTGGGGTTTTTTTGCACCCTTTGACAACCTTTGCCAGGGTATTGCTGTATTCATATTCATAGTGTCTTTTTTGTTCCAGGTCAGGAACTGTGTGTTTAGATGTCATTAACCAGACATGGACAGCTCTATACGGTACGTCACAGCTCTCACTGTTATTGTTAAATAAACTGACAGTAATCGTCAATTTAAAAAAACAACAAAGCAATCAGCTAATACCTCTACAGTGTAGCTTCATCTCACTTTGATCACTTTGATCACTTGATCAGCTTACACACAAGTGATAACCGCTGCTTGTATTGAGATTAAGCACTGAGCACTGACAGGTAAGAAGGTCCTGATAGTTTGTGGTGAACTCACTCACGTGGAGAGGATTTTTCTCTGTTCTTGTTGTTAAAGTCATTGAGCATAAAACTCTGCCAAGCTTCTACTAGTTGTGCCCAGATTAAGATTGTAGTGTTGTCCTCTGGCAACAGGTATATATTAACGCATACTCTGGAAAAATCACCACTTCAATAATAAAAATAATAAATTGAAATGTGAGTATAAGGTATTTTTTGCCCATTACAAGTAAAAAGAAACTGCCAGAAGAGCAAATAAAAATTTTGTTTTCAGACATCAGATCTGATTTTGAGAAATCTTGACAAGTCCATCTATTCTTACTGAAATGTTACTTGGGGGGGTGGTGTCTTGTATCAAGGGTAATGAGATCTATTGATAAGTAGATAATGAATACACTTAAAAAATATAGAGTTTGCAGTTTAATTCATTTGATAAAGTTGTAAGTCGCATCAATAGTTATCTCCACAGTAGGTCACCATTTCAAAAAGATGACATATACCTTTTAGGCTCAATGAGAAAGGCGGGCATTTGTTTTGAAATTTTACTCCATCTGTGTTTTTCCAAGAAAACAAGTCTCATATTGTATCACAGTGGAGAGAAAACTATGTTTATTTGTTCTTTAGCTTACTCTTGATCAACAGCTTTGTTTGTTTTTAGTCATGTGTATGTGAACACACCCTGATAAGTATTTGTGTGTTTTGCGGGGGCAGTGTGACACCAGTGTGATGAGCAGTTGGCACAGATTACAGTCTTTAGCTCATATAAACAACAGTTAAAATTGAGGAATACAGTCGGTAACTTTGTTTGAACCTTGATTGAATCAGCGCTATAATTTTGTTATAATTTTTACAGTGAGTTTTGACATATAACTTTAATCGACACTCATCCCTTAACCTAACCAGTACTTGTTCGATTAATTTATCTGAAAATTGTTTTGATTGTTTTGTTTTAACTGTTTTGAATTATTTTTGTTTTACATGTGTTACTAGAGTGATTGTGTGATGGGTTGGCTATAGCCAAAACTAGGGTGACCTACACTTCACATTGTACCTGAATGCATCCTGTACAAAACAGTGATAGATGTTAACGTGTGTCTTTTCAATACTATATATAGTGTATGAATGTATATAGTAAGGCTACCACAGAGCAGCTGCCACACTGAAATGTGCAGAACAACAGTCATACAGCTGTTTCTATACAAGAGAGACTTCTAGTGGAGACACACATGATGGAATATCTGAGGTTTGGAATAATGAGATCTCATCCAGCTTGCTGATATTTCCCTAAAGCTTTATATTTTTGTGTTCTGACCAGTCTTTCTCTTCCACATTCACCAGACCTCACCAACATCTTTGAGTCGTTCCTCCCTCAGCTGCTTGCCTACCCCAACCCCATTGATCCTCTGAACGGGGATGCAGCTGCCATGTACTTGCACCGGCCAGAGGACTATAAACACAAGATTAAAGGTAGCGCACCAGCATCCCACACTATTAATCTAGATGTTGAACAAGTTAAAAATCAAACAAACATGTATGTGATTACTGTTTGGTGTCTGTACTTGAAGAATATAAAATTTAGAACTCATGCATTTCCAGAGCATGCTTTGTGTTGCAAAGAGCCACTGCCAATAGAGCAATGGTTAAACTTTAGACCTCATCATAAGCCAAAAGTCAGACATGATTGCAATTAACAAACAAAATACTGTCTGTATTTTCCGTAATTTTTGTTCAGGATATCTATCGGGGGTTGCCATAATGGGTTGAACATTATAATTAAGGGTCTAGTGTGTAAGATTTAGTAGCACCTTGGGGAGAGATTGCAGATTGCAACCAACAGAATATTACTCCACTCACTCTCCCTTTCCAAGTGTGGAGCATGGATATTTTGATGTCTAAACTCTATACTACTATCTTTTCATGTCAACTAAGCAAATACAACATACCGATGATGATTTGAAAGTTCTTGATTTGGAAGAACTGTTGATGGGTGAACGTGTCCGAAACAGTAAGGATGCTGTGCTGCTTTTGACGTCACATAGGCTCTTCATCTTTCTCCCTCCACGTTTGTCTTTTTCAGAGTACATCCAAAGGTACGCCACAGAGGAGGCTCTAAAGGAGCAAGAGGAGGGAGGGGGTGACTCCTCTTCTGAGAGCTCCATGTCAGACTTTTCTGAGGACGAGGCTCAGGATATGGAGTTGTAGTGAAGGGGGCAGTTCCTGTCCCCTTCACCTGTCAACAGACTGTCATTTCCTAAAGAGCAGAAACTCAGTACTGTATTCATATTTAAACAAGACAATTTTTTACAGTGATACAAGGATTTTTATTGCTACACAAGGATTTGCAGTATGATATTGCAGAATGTCAACTCTTGTTTAGGAATTCATGACCACCTGCCCCCCCCCCCGGAAAGCCCGTCTAGATCAGAAAGGAGTGCATCATTCATTTTCCATGATCTTATGTGGCTTCAGTCAAAAATTTCACACTGCTTGACTGAACAGTGAGACCAGTGCAGGAGGCAGGGTGACTGTCATCCAAACAAAACTGTTTCCCATTTGGCTCCAAAAGCCATACCTCACCGCCTCTTTCCTCTCAAATGTCTTTTTTTTGGTCTTAATTTCACATCTTGATGCATTATCAGGCATATTTGCCTCACCAACAGAGGACTGCAGGAAGACAATCCACCATTTCTTAGCGGTCTCAGCTTCAAAAGTGCATGGCTTCCTGTTTTTGTTGAACTGTCACCTTCCAGTTTTTGACGCTGCTGCCCCCTAGAGGCCATGCCATTAAAATCGTCATCTCCGAGGAGCTGAAGACCAGACAGCCACAGCACGGTCATGTGCTCATGGTGTACAGACAGGACAAGCGTGGCTGCAGACGGCCTCTCTGACAGGACTGCCCTCTGCACAAACCTGCTGACACATCACACACACACACACACACACCATCAAACAACCAATGCACAGCTTGTGTGTTTGGTTTGTGTGTGTGTGTGTGTATGTTACATGCACATATAAATGTAATCCAGGGAGAATCATGGCATATTGATAACCTGTGTTGAATTGACCCCCTGATGCTCAGCAGAAAACAGGAGAGAAGGTTCACATTCTCTGATCCTTCTCCTCTTCAACACTCATCTCCTCCTTCTCCTCTCCGTTTTAGGAAAGTGTCTGTCATTCTCTGAGTATCTTTGTATATTGTGGCATGGCACAGAAGTAAACTTGTTTAGGGCTTTGTGGAGCTATAATGCTGTAGACATGGGGAGGACGCCTGTGCACAGGTGGGATTTGGTGGGATTTATCAGGTCCTTGTTGAATTATTGAACTTCTTAACTTTGCCTATTGCTTGTGTTGAACTATAATAGGTGTTTGACTTGCGTAGGGATACTTAGTTTTTTGCAGGTGGTGAATCCTAATATAATGTATGGTTTAACACTTATATAACATTAGTTTAAAAGACTAATTGTCCTGTAAAGATGAGGTGAGTTACATCTTTGTCTGTGGGATGACTCTGTTGAATCAAATCCTCCAAAGACATGTTGCACCCCTTCATCCCCTTCTTATATGCAAATGTGTCCATAAAAGATAATTTCCTTTGTCAAACAGAAGTGCTCTTTGTTTCAGCCATTCAACACTGTCTCATTAATTTTTTTATGCTGTTGATGGCCTGTTTTGTTTTCCAAAATGGTGGGACCAAAATCTGATGAATCTACAAGCTTACTATCTTAAATACCAAAAAAAAAAAGAAAGAAAGAAAGAAAAATGTCCTGTGACAGGAATTAGGAGTAAAGAGTTTGCACTGAGGTTTAGGAGGAAGATAAGTGAATAATGCTCCTCCAAGAGTGAAACTCATAACTGGCCATTATTGATCAGCTCAAACTTTAATTCAGACACAGCTTTCTTCTTCTGTGGAGAACAGTATAAAAACTTTTCTCTTGGTTTACCCATGGAAAGATTTGTGTGCCTGGTTGCACCTTCACAGAAGAGCCGTTACCAGAGCAGTGGCTGTTTGCTCTGAAATTCAATGTTGGTACGCTGATCTGTGTTTCAGCACAAACTTGAACCCGATGATCAGTTTGTATTATGAGTAATTTCTAGAAAGACACAGAAATGTGAATCTTCCTTTAATCACTGTCAAATTTGGTTATTTCTTCTTGGATTGTAACCAACCTGTAATAATTTATCCCTTAAGAATTTTTTTGAAAATGAATATCAGGATCTTTTGAGAATTTATATAGGTTACTAAACTCCACATCTTTTTTTGACATAGCATTAAGAATTTATTCGTTAAATAACTTAGTTAATTTAAAAAGGTTGTAATCAGCCTTGGTAACCAAATATGTTGGTGTAGCTCTTTGGACTACATGATGTCACAGTCAGCTTTTGTTTGCAACAAAAACAAACCACTGTCCAGCCTTGTTGTTTGACATGATCTGGTTTCATCAGCATATTATGTATTTTTTTTAACTAATGAGACACATATATTTGATGCCTATAATTTGTTTCAGTGTTTTTATTTTGTCTTTTAAACCCTTTGTCCAGGATTGTCCAGATATCTGATTTTTAAAGAGCAAAAAATGAATAAATGTGCTTCCCTTGTAACTTGAAGAAAAAAATAAACATCAAAAAAATTATTGTTCTTTTATTTATTATAACCATGTCAGTATTTTTCTTGTGTGTATAATGTTAGATTGCCTCAGATGTTGGGATTTTTATATAATATCTTAAGATATCAATAAGATCTTATTTTCATTCTAAGTGTTTTTTTTTAAATTGTCTGATTGTTGAACCTGTTTTTTTAAAAAGCACGAGACCAGTCACACACCTGAAAGTAGTGTGATGGCAGAATGACAGTAATATTATGCCATCTCTTCTGTCCACTAGATGGCAGTCTTATCTGGCTGTACAGACTGTAGAGTTAAATGAGGTCCCATAATCAATGCAGACCTCAATTTATGTTTGTTAGTCTCATTTGCTACTTGTAGGTTATTTGTAACAAATGACATTGCCATTATGTTTTAATTGTATTGTATTTACTGAAGCTTGTTGCTTATTCTTTTTTGTAGACATCTGTCATTATTTTTGCCTTGTTTGTGCCTTCTTTGGTACATATTCAGATAAAAGTCGGTTTAAAGTGTGTGGACACGTCTTTGGCTTGACACAGCTGGAAAAGCACCGGTGTAAATATCACAGTAAGGGATGGCTGAATTCCATTTAGCTGCTTCAGTTTCAGGGTCCTGGTACTGTGCATGTTGACTCACCATCACACTAATAAGAATTACTGGGATATCGGAACATAAAATCTTTTATTTAATTATTGTTTTTTATACTTTTAAAAGTAAAGAACTATGAAGTGAAAAAAAGCATTGTGTTTGCATTGAGAGTTGAGTGTAATATGGGAAGACAACTAGGAAGAGGTGGAGAAGAAAAGTTAGACGTAAAAATTATTCAGTTTATAAGTTAACGCTATTAAATCAATGCAGATTATGTTTTTGACCGTTGTTCTATATTTTATAACGATTAATAATTATGGAATACCAGTTTAAAAAGCGTTAAATACCAGCACCTGTGTGAGAGCTTTCTATTCTGCTTAGATTAGGCAAAGAAAC
>JAPZDZ010000023.1:10128435-10140802 GCA_029783805.1 Acanthurus tennentii | reverse complement strand
AAGTATTTTATGAAAAACTTCTTACCACAACATTAAGCAGTCCGCCATAAGGCCCTATGTCCGGCTGCCATAAGCCTAAGATGTGCCTATATGGGTGAAGCACTGCAACACAAGAGCACAATATCACACCATAGAGTTAAGTTTTTGCCATCCTACATCCATGTTTGACTATGACTATGTGTTATGCCGTGCACGGTTAAAAACCCAAGGAGAGATGTTAAAAAATACAAAGTCAACTTCTTGATTAATGTCTCTCAGGATGGAGTATATGAGACGTAAACCTGATGGGAAGAAAGCGTTAACCTAGCATGTTCCTATCAGCCAGTCTAAACAACACACACAGCACATCAAATTCTGCCTCCCATCTCACACTCTCACTAAATTAAATCAAAAAGTAAGGAGAGTATTAAAAACAGCTGCAGTTCAAGCAGGCTGCATTGAGACCGCTGCAGGTGACTGCCTGTAAATTAAATCAATAAGAGTCCCACTCACACAACCCCTCATGCTGCATTCATGTACATACAGTGTGTGTATACGTCTCTATAGTCCATGTGCTCGTAGTCCGGCAGGAGCTTCATAAAGCGCCCGGACTTCACCCGTGGGTTGACACCTGGACAGGCACAACACAGGCATGTGTAGAGCAGCCACCAGGACCGAGGCGGGCTCAGTCCAACGCAGCTGTCTAGTAAATGCAGTAGCGTGCCAAAATAATCTATTCAAAGAGCCAACAGGTGCTACCACTTTGTGTGGCATGTTCAACAGGAGCTGGAATTTCAAAATGCAAAATAAGCTCTATATGTCTGCTGCTGGACAAACAAGCAACAGAGGGAGAGACTACATTAAGAAAATGAAGTTTAACCAAGGACAGTCTGAGTTAAAGTTGAACAGAGACATTTATTCATTTATATTTATATATATACATATATATACACACATTAAAAAGAAGCCCTTGGACTGTGTCTCACCTGCTGCAAATCATGGTCTGCATGCGAGAGTGTAGCAATGACCTGAAATCTTTACTGGAGCAATTCATGGGTGACATGGAAGCAGTTTATTCAGCAGTCAAACTCACGTTTAACATAGAGGTCCCGGCTGCAGACTCCTCCTACTTCCATCTTCCTCAAGTCATCCTTCATACCAAACTCTAAAGAGAAAAAAAAAATAAATAAATAAAAAATATATATATATATATATAGTTATTTATTGTATGCAAGGCATTTGTATCAGCATGTGTTGTTACAGAAATGCTTGTAAAGCCAGTCAGATTTTTTAAACGTTGTAATCAAATATGCCTGTATTCACCTAATTCATAATGTGAAACGTGGTGTTACGCATCAGAGATACAGTGAAAAACTAAACATTTGCAAAAGTCTGATCAACTCTAACTAATGTTGTTACTCTTCACTGAGCGCAGCTTAACAGGAAATTTGCATAGCAGCCATCAAGATGCACAGCCAGCTGTATAAGCCAATCACTTTCACAATGATTCACAGGGTGGCTGAAGCATACGAAGGTGAACTTAACAGCTGTTAAGGGCTGGAGCAGCCACCTTTATTACCTTTAAAAGGGATATTTGGGTTTTAAGTCTCTGGGAGAGCTTATTTTTCATCTTTACTGTAACTGCTTTCTTTCATTACAACGCCTCTGAAATTAGGGGAATGGCTTAAAAGAGTTGACAGCATTTTATAATAAAAAGATATATTCTTTGATTTTTTAAAATTAGGACTGTCAGTCGATTAAATTTTTTTTTTTTTTTTTTTATTTTTAAAGTTTTTCTGCACTGCCTACCCAAGTGGCTTCCTTTCCTCCTGGAGATGCCTGCTACGTTTGTTGTTGTGTAACTTTCCAGTGTATAACTTCCTAAGGCCACTGCTTTTATTCTGGGATGTAGTCTGAAGTTTCTTCATTCCCTGATTCAAGGTTAAAATAGAGCCCTGAAATCTTCAACACTTCCTCTCAGCAAACTTCTCATGTTAAGGCAACGATTACTTGATATCACTGAATCTACTGAATGTTCCTCTAATCAATTAAAAATAAAGAATCAAACTATAAAAGCCAATTTTGTGAAATCAAATGTTTGGCATTTCAAATTCAGTGTAAACGGATACAAAGCAGTAAATCTTCACACTAGAGCTGCTGATATGATCATATTTAAATTGTCAATTGTGGCAGATTTTGAAATACCATTTATTTCATAGTTTTCAACCTTTTTATACATCGTTAGATAGTTGGTTATTGTGGCCAGTTTCATACATGAGAAATTTGATTTGTGATAACATCAGATTTGTATGGTTTTTTTTATTGTATACAGTATCAATACAACTTTTATGTCAGATCTCAAAAACTTGTTTTTTAAAAAAACTTATTGTTACTACTGTCTTTTATTTCCATCATATCTTGTCTGTTTGATAATTATCATTTTTGCTCTTTTCTCCTTCCTTTATGTTGTGTATTTTATTCCTTTTTATATTTATATTGTTGTAAGTAAATATAACTACTTCTTTTGACCCACTTGATTTCATTTCTTAAGTTTAAATGGACTGGGAATGTGCTTATTTTTAATATTTTCAGGGAGCAAGCTCTATCATCTTAAATATTAGTATTGCCTATCATGTTACAGCCCAAAATATCTGCAAATTCCAAAAATGCCATCTTAAGACACTTATGGAAATAAACTTTGCAGATGATCAGACCCTGTGTGGGCCTTGTATGGACCTGCCATGACAGATGTACTTGGCATGCAATCCCCTAACTAACAACATGGATGGGGGTGGGGTGGAGCGGTGACCAAAACAATGCCCCGGGCCACCAAAAGGCTAGGTCCGGCCCTGCACAGTCTTATCAGCTGCCCAGACATGGGCCTAATATAGAGAGGCCTCGGTCTATTTTTCATAGGCAAAAGGACGCAAGGATTTACAGTAATTTCCTTCACGGTTCCCGCACGGATCAATAGAAATGCTTTTAGGGGAAACATTTTTCCGCAGAACCACGGCTGTGCACCGAGCCGGACAAAAATAAGCTGTAGACAAGGGGGCTCTCATATTATCTGGTCAACACATCTGAAGTGAAAACGTGACCCAACGCTTTATTTCGCTGTCTAACAACCAGTTGTCTAAATGGGTCTACCTCTATGTCCTGCAATCCAGCAATCGCCATGACTATTTACCTTCCATGCACCGCCTTCTCCAAATGGTTTCAGTGTTGAGGATTTGTTTGAATTTCTTGCAGACGAGGGCCACATTTGGTAGTGCTGTTCCGGGTAGCAGTGAGAATATTTCTACTAAAAGCTCCGGCGGTAAATCCGCCAATGACTGTGGGTGCGGGGGTCCCGTGCTTCTGGGATCCAGACAGCCTCTTCTGTTGACATGACTGCTGCTATATTCGTAAGCGTCACTCGGCCCTGCAGTGGCGACGCCGCTTTCCGGGCCTCCTCTTCCGAAACCGACATCGGCTTGCCTCTGGCCCACGATCCGTTCCTCTTCTTCCTCGTCCATGTCGGAATCGCTTCGCTGATCCTGCTGATTCTGCCGCTGTCGCCTCCTGCACCTCCGCGACTGACCCACTCCGCAGAGCCTGGCACAAACAGCCATCCGTGGTCACCAAACAGGCAACATTACATCACTACAACACATATACCAGCTGCAGTCTGGCGGATCTGCTCCTGTCCTTGCGAGCATGTGCAGAAACATTTCTTTTGACGTCACGTCGGTGCACGTAGAGAGCGTACCTCGCTGTGCTTTCTAGCCGAGCACAAGCGGTGATCGGTGCCTGCAGCCAAGTCGGTTTCTGTAGAGGATCTGTGCTTGACATGCTGACAAGCACCTGAACTGGTTCTCCATTCGAGCTCGTTAGTAGCTCCTGGACAGTCCATACGTCACATTGGAGGGCGATAAGTGATTAATAAATAAAGAAACATGGTTTCGTAATGAATGTCAAGTTTAATAGTCAGTTTAGTTTTATAGAGAATATGTTAAATTCCACAAGAGAGACCAACTCGATGGTTTTAGCTGTTTGAAGCTATTGTGAGGTTGGTTAAGTAGCTTAACCGAGCTTCGCGTGTCGGTCAACATGGTCTTCCACGTTCGTCATTTTAGTTAGCTAGACCAGCATAGCTGGTCAGTGCTCACCCAAACAGGGCTAAGCTGATGTTTGCTGATCAAGGTGTTCAGTCAGCTGACCGGACTAACCAGCAAATCCCTACCAGCAACCTCGTCAAGATGCTTGGATAGCTGACCAGTGAGCTGACCTGGCTGAACTAGTAAAGTTTAAAGACCCCACACTGTACTGACATGCTATGTGTCCCCTACATTGTCAGCTTGTGCTATATATTTCAATAAGTTATTTATTAAGCCTGTGAAAGCTGAGGTACAAGTTAACGTTACCATTTCAGTGAATTTTAACCCTTATCATGGAAATACATGTATTTTCAAAGAGATGATAATATGCTTACTGTCTTCATAACAACACTGAAATGCCTCCTTCCTTACTGGACAAAAAGTCGCATTTGATGGTCGGATTTGCTTTTCATAGACCCTGAATCCAACAGGCCTCTTGAAAAATGAGCTGTAGTGTAAAAAAAAAAAGGTTGCAAAGGGTGTGTGCTTGCATCCTATAAACTAAAGAAAACGGTTCACCATGGTTTCACCATAACAAATGCATAATAAACATGTTTTTGTTGAAAACACTCCCTGTTACATAACAAATAAACACAAAAGTGTGTTTAGAAGCCAAATTTATAAAAAGTAGTAAATGCTTATTTCAGTGTAATATTTTAATGCCATTTTCTATTAGAGATGATTACATCTTTACAGTAGTGTCTTATGATAATATGGGCAAATTGTTTTTAAAAGTAAAAAACTAAGAGACAACTGTTAATATTTAATTCTGGAATAACTTTCAAACATGAGCCCTGTGCACAGCTTCCATAAACACCAACAAACAGGCAGATGTTACACAGAGTAAACCCAGACAGACCTCATAATTGCAGTGATGCATGTGTTTTGTATTAGCTAGACCTTCAGGAGGGGATAAGAGGGAGGAGGATGCTGTCCAAGTCATTTAGCATCCTGGACAACAAGTCTCTCACCCCCCATGGATATGCTGGATGGTAAGAGAAGTATTTTCTGCAACAAACTTGTACAACCAGCATGTTGCACTGTCCAATAAAGGAGATCACTCCTGCCATCACTGCATCAAAGAATGGACTTGCTAATTGGACTTTATAATAACATTTCCTGTGAGCCCTGGCACGGTGAAATATGTATTTTTAACTCCTGAAACTACAGTATAATTGTATTCATTTTACACACACACTTACTGCAGTTTTCACACGTGGATGAATGCATTCACTTAAAAGGTCACACTTTATCTTTAATATTAGTTTTTGTGCCTGACATTTGGTTTTGCTTGTCTTTGTACAGTGAGGTCTGTATATGTGCTGCTGATGGGACATGCAAATTTCCCATATTTATTAGTTTTAGCTATGTGTACCTAATAAAATATAATGTGTATCTGTATATTAGCGTCTATGTAATAAAATATTCTGATCTGCTCTCTGTGGAAAAATTCCATTCAAAGTTCCAAACTAGGTCACAGAATGATGGAGTAGAATCAACAGAATATCACTCACTAATGAATAAGTTCAGACCTTTATCTTTTCAGTTATTTCAGTCATTCCACTACAACTCCTTCTGATTGTATTCTTTTGGGCACCACAAAACACTAATTGACACTTATTTTGTCATTTTCTGGTGAAAAAGGACCATATATTTTAATGTTTAACATATTATGCTTCATCAACATAAATCAGTATGCTTCTAAATTATTGGTGCCTTAACTATTGCAGAAATACTGTAGTTAAAGCTTAAAAAGTGAAATTTCACAGTGTAACACAGCTTTGTATTCCCATAGATGAGGCATATTGTATACACAACTGATAAACCTCCTGAAACCAAACCATCTGCTGACTGCTGGACTCAATACAAAAAGATTTTACCAAGCTCATGTAAAGCTGGAACCGCCCAAAATGCAATCTTAAGGTAACAGTTCTTGGTTGTAATGTAGTAGTGTGCATAGTATAATTTTGTCTCTTTGCTTTAGTTTGTTATTGCAATTGGAACAAAGCTGCTAACATTGAGCATTTCTTCTCTTTAGTTAAAAGTGTAGATGACATTTCTCACTTGCAACGTGTGCACAATTACTAGCCTGAATGACCTGAAGGTAAGATGTCTCTTTTCAGAAAACTTTTTTCTACATGTTGAAATAAAGTTTTTTTTTCACTTTTTTTTGTTTTGATTTATTTTTATTCCTAACAAGGCATCTCATAGACTGTCTGGAGAAGAAGCCAGTGCTGATGAAAGTGACTGATAGAGTTTTGTTGATCCTCTAAGAAAGATGCTAAAGGTGGATGCCAATGAAAAAATAACACCAAGCCAAATTCTTCAGCATCCATTTTTAACAATGTGCCACCTTGTTGGCACATTCAATGACAGCTTCTAGTAAGTCTGTGCTTAGATGCTGTTTGTGTTATCTCTGTGCTGCCATAGACTGAGGCTATTTGACTCAGAAAATGGTTGTCTTCCTGTGTAAGAATGAGCGTGGATCTCATGAACATCTGTCATTGCTGTCGAACTGTGGTGATGATGAGGATGTGGCTCTGGCAACTTTTAACATGTGTTTGAATAGGAAGACCTCAAATAGCACTGCCAGCCAAAGCAACCCAGAACAGTGTCGTCCTGCTGGGCAGGGCAGCAGGGAGCAAACCTTCCCCAAGTGCACCGTGCTCAAAGGGACAAACAGTGCAGCCAGGAAGAGAAAAAGAGACAGTGCTGATGATTTACATTGTTACAACAGGTAGGTGTTTCTGTATATCCTTGTATCTGACATTTTGCAAAAATACTCAGACATTTTTGGAGACAGTGTTTTTGCTTTCTTGCTGAGAGTTGGATGAGAAAAATGACACAACTTGTAATATGGCTCACTAACTCCCAGCTGTACTATACTGAGCTGCTGCTGTAGCTCCATAGTTCTCTACAGATGAGACTAGCATCGATTATTTCATCTAGCACTCAGCAAGAAAGCAAATAGGCCTGTTTCCTAAAATGTCAATCTATCGCTTTTAGATCCAAGAGATTCAAACATTTTTTGGCAGTTGAAGAGCTCAAATGAAAAGCTTTTCAAAAGAAAAGGTGGAGTGAATGCCTGGATGCAGCACAAACAGAAACATGTGGGCAAGTCAGCCCAGAAAATTCATTGCTGCACAAGAAAATATAATAAATATAATGAAGAAAGAGGGATGATGCTGATATATGCAGAACCACAGATGGCAACTCCCCAGCAGAAAAAAGGGGGTGAGTAGAGCTTTACAAAGAGCTAGCAGACAGCATCAAAAGTAAGCTTATCGATGACATTACTGGCTACACACACACACACACACTCACACAGACAATTGGGATACATTTATTTTAAGTCACTTAAGGTCTTTTCTTTTGGAATACAAAATCTATTTAAAGCTTATAATGGAGCATTTTAATAGACTGATTCCCATAATTGGGAGGTACTTGATGGGAATTCATTCAGAATTGTGTAGAGAATTTCTTTTTAGCATTTTAGCAATTTTTGCTTGGTCAATGGTGAACCTTGGTGAACCTGATGAATTAAGCAATAAAACACTCTGAGAAAAAAGTCACAATATGTTTTTTTAAATTTTTATTTTGCCATATCACATAAGTAAGCAATACTCTGGCTTTAAATGACAAAAATGGCAAACACCAGTGTCAGGAAGTTTTACACCTCTATCATTGGCCTGTTTTATTTAATCTATTCAAGGTTTTAAACAGAAATAAGCAAATTCTTCCTGTTTTGCACAACAAAGCCAAGAAGTCATGCAAACAAAAAGTCACAACATGTGGTCAAGAAAACCATTAAATAGTCTTGGGATAGTTAGATGGGGTCATTTGACTTTATATGGGAAAGAGCATCTTATCTGGTTGGTTGAAAGTCACAAGAGCCTCCTAAGTTAAACCAAAGATCTCATAGCATATATTGACTTGTCAGTTTAGCACAGTGTGATTGATAATCATGGCCTTATCTTCTTAAAGTGTCTTCTTCAGCCACGACAGTGTGACCCTTGTTTTTCCTGTCTTTATTGCACCAAAGTAAAAAAAAAAAAAAGACTGAGCTCAATTAACAGTCAAAAGTCACAATAAGAGGAGGAGAATTAGGTCACACATATGAGCAACCAACAAAAAGACATAGGCCTCAATATTAGATACAGATAGATCATGTTGGCTCATACTGCATAATTAGTTTCCATAACATTTGGAGACTCTGTGATACAAATCCGTTAGTATACTGTGAAGGAGGGTAAAGAAAATACAAACTTAATATTTTTTCTAGAATTAAGTTTGTATTTTCTTTACCTAACTTGTTGTTTTAAAGAAATCTGGACCTACACCTAGCATTCAAACTAAAAGTTGGCCAAACAGTGAAAGGAAACGATAATCAACTTACATTAACATAAACAGAAAATGAACTTGGCACTCCCGTTTTCTGACCAGAATCATGTGTACACTATTTCAAAGATACAAATATATGCTTCTGGCGTCGGTTGATGAATCTTCCCTACGAAACAAAACTATAAAAAGCCGAGCCAGCCAGGAGTCGAACCTAGAATCTTCTGATCCGTAGTCAGACGCGTTATCCATTGCGCCACTGGCCCGTACGTATGTATATGGCCAAAAGGAAAAAATTGAAGGGTTGTTCTGCGTTTGACATCGGTGATTTCTAGTTATGTGAGAGATAACAATGGTCGCTACACTAGCTACCGACTCACAAACTCGCAGAAACTGTTTAAAACTGTCACAGTGCGGAAAACTTTCCAAAAATTTAAACTTTAAAATAAGTTGACTATCTACTCTTAAAAGCATTATATTTCTGATTATTGTCATTGTTTCATTGTTATCGATGAACAGATAACATTTTTTTTGTAATTTAATCATTTTAATTTTATTTCTGTCCATAACACGGTCAAATACACCCAAGCCTAAAAAATAAAATTTAAAAAAAATGCAGTTTTAAGATTATGGATAATGGCAACTCAGAAGAAAACAATGGTAGGCAAGCATTTCAATAGTAGATAGGTCTGTATATAGTAATTCTATTAAATTGGAAATTCCAACGAGCAATTCCGCTGACACTGCGTTTAATTGCTCGACTATTTAACTTAATGTTAAAACGTCAGTCATGTTATTATAGATTTTTCACTGCACAATGTAAACTTATGTTGACAGAAGTGTTCATGTAATGTAGGATATTTGGAGCCGAACGTGGCAACCACACTGCAAAACAGGAAGTGTGCACTGGCGGGAATTTCGTTACGCATTATGAAAGCGTTACGAAAGATGCGAATGCTTGACTTTGTCAGTTAGTTTACCAAATCAAATTAAATGCAAATTACCAGTTGAATTAAAGGCTAAGCAGGGCTCAACCTTTAGCGTACTTTGTGCACCTCTTTTTCAAAGTTACAATTTTGCGTCGGTAACAACCAGCTTACTGAGGGTGCCAACGAACGGGGACTCTTGTTGTCAGTACCAGTCACTGCACCTTTTCTGTTTTGACGTTTCACAATGAAGGCTGAAATGGATAAAATCGTCACTTTGTCAGATGGAGACAGTAATGCCGAACTTCAGACGTATCTGTCCTCCCTTACAAATGACCAGGTAATGTTATTTTTCCCCGCTGATGTTAGACGTTAAAGGAATTAAACCGTTGCTAACGTTAACGTTACTGTTCACTGTCTGCAAGTCCTGTCGGTTAGCTCATGAAATACTTCTTTCTCTTTCTTCTAGCTTATTTCTGTAATTACCAACGGCGCTCTAAAGGGCAAGAAGGTTGGGACCATGATCAAAGGCATATTTAAAGGCAAGTCCAGTGTCAACTAACCGCTATTAGACTTATGCTGTCTGAATCAGACAAAGTCAGAATCATAAACTTGAATAAACCAGATAAACTTGACCAGCATTGTTTTTTCCCTTGTCTTTCTATTATTGTCACACATGGTAGCTTGTGGAGTAAAAAGTAGATGTTTTTTTGTGTAGGCTCTCCACCCACTTCCACTGAAGGATCAAACCGCAGACTTACTGTTTATCAACACTGCATCCCTCTGTGTGAGTCTGGGGATCTTCAAACTGAGGTGGCAGCTGATATTATTGGACTACTCATGCTGGAGGTAAGAAAACTCTTTTCCAGGGTATTGTTATCTGTATAAAACTATAAAGATAAAAATTGTTCTGTAAAAGAAAGTAACAAGTTTAAGTAATGTCTTGTCGCTGTCAGGATTTTGGTTGTAATTGCTTCAAATACGTTAGTCTTAAATAATAACCTGTTTATGCTCACTGCTAATTTGAACTGCACTGTCTCATGCTTAAGGATATAAAGGTGTGACAAATAGGATTGTAATTATGATTAAAATGTTATTATCACAAACCCTAAAAGTTAACATTTTTAGGGTCATTTTTGAGTCATAAACATTGTTTTGATATTTTGTCCTTTTTTCTGTAGCACTTAAACATCTGTCTAATTACCACTTCATCTCTTAAATATTATGCACAGACTCATACACTGTCCGGACCCTCTCTTGCACAACTTGGATCTCTTTTTGTTGAAGCCATTAAGATGGGAAAAATGGGTAGTGGGAAATCGCTGGAGCTATTTCCTACTGTGCTTACTGCCCTGTCAGCATGTGAAGCCTTATCTTATGGTAAAGGTAAGTGCTGAATGCTGTGGCAACTATTTTATTTCATATTATCTCCAAAGCAGTGATTTTTTTAATTAGTTTTTACAAACTGTTTGTTTTCTTATTACTTAAGGTGAACTCAGTGGTGAGGAATACAAGAAACAACTGATCAACAGCCTTTGCTCAAGCAGGTGGGAACTTCTCAGATTTTAAACAGTGTGAACATGAGAATTTGGAATTTTACATGGATTTTTGTATGGAGTTCTCTGTTGTGTTTTGAGCAATTGTGTGTAATAACTGCAGTACATCTACTCCCTTCACTGTGATAAAACATTTAAGCTCACACCATTAAATTTGAATCATTAACAAACAGTAGTAATGGTCATCATTGTATTAACCTGTTACTCTTTTTTTTCCCACACAGATGGGACCCGCAGTGTGTTATCCACCTGACTACTATGTTCAGGTAACACCTTAGACCTTCAGACCATCACATTCTCAAATAATATACAGAGCTTGTTACAGGATCATTTTTTCCTGGTCTCTATTTTTTTAACAATGATATCACAATCTTTAATCTGTTATTTTTTTTCTCTCTATGCTGTCTTGTTCTAGAGACGTGCCCTTGTCATCAGAGGAGCTGAGGTTTTTAGTGGAGAAAGTACTGAGGATGTTTGCTAAACTGGATCTGCAGGAGATTCCTCCGCTGGTCTATCAGCTGCTTCTTTTATCTTCAAAAGTGTGTTTAACACCATGATGTTTTTTAGGCTCAGGATTTTAAGTTGTCTTCTCTATTTTAATGGTCTTAAATGGTCTTAAATGTCTGTCCTGCACTTTATCTGTTAGGGTTGTAAGAAACAGGTCCTGGATGGAATCATAAGTTATTTCAAGGAGCAAGATGTTCGCCAGGAAGAAGAGCAGAACCATGGAGAGTGAGTGGCCCATACACTGCAAGTAGCACACGTTGTTTTCTGTTTACTGTTTACTTTTCATTTATTAATTGTTCTTCCCTAGGAGCCTAGATTTAGAGGTTCAGTCCATTCCACAGGACCAGTTAAGGCATGTAGAGGGCACTGCTATCCTCCACATAGTCTTCGCCATACGACTTGACCATGACCTCGGGAGAGAGTTCCTTAAAAGTTTTAAGGTTTTGTAAAAACTCATCTGTCTACTATTGAAATTATTTCTGATTCCTCTTGTATTGTAGAGTGTGCCTTAAATCTTGACTTGCATTTCTGCAGACATCTTATGGGGACCTCTGCCCTTTCAGTATTGCGCTGCTGCTCTCAGTGGCACGCATCCAGCGTTATGAGGAGCAGGTGAGAAACCTATACTTTTTCCCCAAGTACTCATTTGAAATTTATTTTGTCCTTTCTGCTTACTCACTTGTTTCTTCTTTCCCTGGTTTGGGTAGGTGTTTGAGGTTTTAAAAGGGGCAATTATTAAGAACTTTAAGGATGAACAGCTGCTGCAGGGGTCAAAGTTGCTGCAGGACCTTCTTCCTGGCCACTGCAGTGTGGCTCAGATGATACTGGACACAGTCAAGAACAGGTCAGAGCATCAAAACAAACAAATCTTTCATATAGCAACTAGGCATGTCCTGATATGCATTGAAAAGAATTATCTTTCGTT
>JAPZDZ010000023.1:10097738-10117527 GCA_029783805.1 Acanthurus tennentii | reverse complement strand
GAATCTGCAGAGGAAATTTATGTGGCATTGGCTACCAGCTGCATTTGTTTGAACTAGTTTGCAACTACTGATGTAAAATCACAAATATCACTTCGTTATAATCATGAGGTCCCGTTTAGACCTCTCTTTTATATGGTGCAAACAGAAAATGTATATATATTAACTGAAGCACTACCAGAATTAGGTAAATTACATTACGAGCATATGCACCTTTGCCCACACTGTGCTATCTGTCAGCATGATGTCATCTGAAGGGTCGATGTCCACATATTCAGGCTGCTCTTTGCTGTTTTGCTCACAATACTCCCTGTGCACACTCTCGATCGCTCTGTGGAACAAATCAGGGTTTTACTTAATTCACACACATGCTTTGCTTTGAAAATCTATGATTAAATAATCAATAGCTCACACTTTGGTGATGCAAGCTTAGTGTTTGAAGTACCTGTGTGGGCACACAGGCCCTGTATTTTCCTCCTGAGATGCCAGGTTATCCCTGCGTCCAGGTACCAGGTAGCCCCACCCATGTTTCTCTGTGTAATGCAGGGGAAAACCATCCCACATCAGACCCATCAGCTTAGGAGTCACTCTCATCTGCAGACTGATGAGGCTGGCTCCAGGTGACCAGCTGTCCTCCTCAGACATCTTCTCACACAACTTACGATACCACCTGAATGCCACAGTGAGAGGGAAGAAAGATGGACCACCATTGTCAGTGCTGAACAGACGTGGAAATCACTAATAAATGACTACTGGACGGCACTGTGGTGTGTAAGAGTGATTTTACCCTGGATGTGCAGGCAGATGCTGCCTCCTCTTTGGAAGCTGACTCACTGTTTCATTGAGTTTCTCCACAGTCAGCCTGCTCGGGCAAGGCTTTGCCATCTCTTCCTCAGAGGGTGGACCTGGGTCTAATAGCATAACAACTCATTTAAATCTTCTCAACAGTCATGTTGTTGTCAGATGATTCCAACCCAAAAAAAACATAACTACCTTCCTCCAAGTCAGGAAGAGGAGTAGAAACTTGTGTTTCTGCTGCTTTTTTGGAGTTTTTCTTTTTGTTGATGGTTGCTTTCTTCTGCTTAAACTCCTGTACGTCCCACTCAAGATCCCAAAGCCAGGGGTCTTCTTTGTATCTTAAGTTCAAAAGAAACACGAAACAGGTACACTATTCATAATTTTTTTAAAAGTGTCTTAAAGCACCAGTCCCTTTTTAGTTCTGGTACTGTAAAATTATACATGACTTTATACTCCTTTTTACTTTCTCACACACTTTAAGATAAATAATGTGCAGCACTCAGAACCATTGTCTTGAGTAGGTGCTCTTCTCACCGGTCATTCTGGAGCAGCTGGCAGGCATCGTCAGCCAGAGTCATCAGAGACTTCTTCATCTCTCGCTGGAGCTCTTCGTAGATGTCCTGAGAATCTTCCAGGTAACGCTCCCAGTTTTGATTGACAGGAAGGTAACTCACACCCATCTCAAGCATTCCTGCAAACGTCACTGGATGAGGACACCTTGCAAAAAAGATAAGAGATGATCGTTTGTTACAGAATTGTGAACGAAGCTTAACTTCAATACATTTGACAGTGAGCCAAGAGAAGTGTACCTGTGTTGGGATTTACTGACCTCTCCATAAAAAGGGGTAGCTGTTCTGTGAAGACTTGATGCGTGGCCTCAACATCCATGGCACAATACTGCATTAACTCCTGTAGAGGTCAGCAGAGCCCACATTATTTGCCTGTACTTCATAATGAATGAAAATCATCAAGGGGACGTTGTAATTTGAATAAATTTGGCCTGTGGCTACTGTCAATCTGACACAAGATTCATCATAAATCTCTGACCTGAAAGTTGTGTCTGACATCCATCATGCTGCCCTTCACAAAGGTCTCTCTGGCCTCTTTCTGCAGTGGCGGTCCTCCCACATAAAGAGCATGGACATCTGCCAGGTTATTAATGCTGCTAATATTCACCCAGTCCCAAGAACCAATCTGTACACCAAAGTATCTTGTCAAATTAAGTTTGTCAATAAAAAACGCTGAGCAACATGCAAAGAACTTTCAATAAAAGAAAGGGTGCAATAATAACACTTATACACTAACCATTGGGCCCTCCCTTTTCTGTCCAGCTTTCTTAATGTGTTCCTTGACCTCCTGAAGACCCCTCTTTTTTCCAAGCCTACTGGCCATCCACAGTGTGCGTTGAAACCCAGTCAGCCCAGAGATGGCCATGTGAAGGCTCATGGTGTCCATGAAGCGCAATTTGGGACCCTTTGGGGGAAAGAAAACATTTTAACTTACTACTACTACAGTGCCAATACAATAAAGAGTCAAACAAAAAGAAAAAAATACAGAGTACTGAAAAACTGAATTTATAAAGGCCAAATAAGAAAAAACAGGAAATAACACTACACCCTCTGTATACTGACCTTTAGTAAGTATTGCTCCTTAATGTAAGATCGATCAAAACTGACATTATGGCCCACTATAAGCCTCTCCTTCCAATGACCCTGTGGTGGACGGCAGGAATTGATGGGTGTCTCCAGTGGGATGAGGTCAGCTAAAGTCAGCTGGTTGGACCAAGAGTAGCGCTCTTCAATCAGACGCTTACTGCACCAAGAGTACCTAATTAAGAGACATAGAAAAGACATTGGAAAAATTACGATTTAACTGTTTCTCAGTTAAATTCATACCTTATTTTAATACTTTTAAACACTTTACTGGCCGTCGGTGCATTTTTTCCCTTTATCACAATCTTAACTATTCACTTGTTCCTCACCAGTTAGTGGGAGACACAGCAACAGCCAGTGTGGGACACTGTCCCTCCGTTAAGCACACTTCCACATCAAAAACCAGTGCAGACTCGTCTGGGAAATCAACTTTCTGACTCTCCCCATTAGGCCCATAGCGCGTCCAGCCAACTTCAAAGATCCATTCCTTTGGCATGGGAGGAAGCTCAGCTAGCTGCAGCTTGTTGGCAGCCTCCAGGTAGGGCAGACTCTGCTTCTTGGCCAAGACACGAAAGTGTTCATCAATATTTTTGCCATACATTTTGGGCAGCTTCAGCTCCACATCTGGCAATGGTGACGTTTCTTTCCCCCACAGTTTGTGTTTCTGCAGGTGTCTAATGCTGCGCTCCACATTTTCCTCTTTGTACTCTGGTTCCAGCCCTCTGAAGATCTGTTTGTGGAGGTTGCCCGACAGCATCTGAATGTTAAGGGGGTTCAGGCGGGTGTCGGTGGGGTCCTCGCCCTGGAGGGAGTGAGGCTGGTTGGAGTAGAGGGAGCGCAGATAAGTCCATGGTGGACAGATGAGGGTCCTTTGCAGAGGACAGCGTAACAGATGCAGCATCACCTCATGAAGACATCACACAACAGCTGGAAGACATCAACTCCAACAAATTCAACACGGTGATATGACGCAGGTTTGTCTCTTCTGAAATGTAATAAGAGGCACAAACTGGAATTAGATATAGATAACCATAGATACAGATTTTATATCAATAAGGATTAAAAGACCCGAGGCCCTAGTTCAAAACATTGATATAATATAGAAATATGGTTAACTGACTCAAAAGCAATTACTCAACTTTAACATTATCGTTAAACATAAGTGAGATTAACTTAAGTGCTGATCTTAACGTGGGTTTACTAGCTTAATCTTTTGTAGCATAACTAAGTTACACAGACAAGTCATATTCGAAGAAAAAAAGTCCTCTTAATTCTTTAAATCAGCACCATCAACCTGATAATCTAAATGTTCAGTAATATTGGCCAACGCTCACCCAAAGGGAACAGTCGCCAAAATCGAAAACTGACACCTCATCCGATGTGTAGTTTTAGTTATAACGTTAAAGTAATCCCCCCAAAAGTGCTCAAAATCACCACATAACAATTTGGCTGATACCTTAGCATGCAAGCCGATAGCGTTGTGGTGGGGCAAAGGGAAGACAAAACATTATAGCGACCCCAAGCGGTCCGGATGAATGCATTCGCTCTGAACACTGCAAACAAATGTTGCACCACGAAAAATGGAATCAATCGTCATCTAGCAATGTGCACACTTAGTAAATCACAATGAATGGTAGTGATAGTCAATGCACTTAGAAATACACTGACTCATACAGTTAAAATCCACATTTGTATAAGGTAACGTATATCGAGGGCCGCGTGGCCTAATGGATAAGGCGTCTGACTTCGGATCAGAAGATTGCAGGTTCGAGTCCTGCCGCGGTCGCATTTTGCATCTACTACTTGCAAGGTTGATCAATTTACTATATGTTCTATAACCCTGGAGAAAAATAAACACATTTATCTACCTTTAACACATTAATTATGTGTTAATGGCAACAGCGTTACAGCTACGGCGCTAGTTAAAATTTTCTTTACCTCAAAATCATTTTAAGCTTTGTGATGCGGATCAGCGGTGTCGGTCCTATTTCACTGCAACACCGGGCTTATTCCAGCTACTGTTTAACCAAATGGTACTTCGCTCTCCTTTACACTCCCTCAAACATGACACCAATGGGTATTCTCTATCTCCTTCTAAATATATCAGTCTTTGCCTGTACCGTGTTAGCTGGGATGTTCTGGCATAATTTACCCTGGTATGTTTTCTCTTTGCTTCCAGTCCTTGTGAAAACGATGGCGGATGACACAGAGGATGTTGAACTGGACTTTGCAGCTGACGAGCAGGAGAGGGCGCAGAGAAGCGCACTTATAAGGTGCACTGCAGAAGTCATTTGTCTTGCACAGTCTTTTGCTTTTTATTGTGATGAATTAATAGAGGTATCGGCCAGTTAAGAGACTGATTTTTTTTTAAACTTAGAATAATTTGCCTATTAAATGACATTAACCATCTTCAACAAATCAGAACAACGTCGTCTCCTCTATCATATCGTTATAGACCTATACATATGCTGAATGTTTTCGTTATTATACATATATACACACAGGGCACATCATCAGAAGAATAGTCTGTAGATTTGCTGTAGCTACAACTAAGCTACAACTACCTACAACTACTTTCTTCGTAGGCATTTTTATAGTCTATTGCTTGAATATATATATTAAAAAAATAATGTTAAATAGGAAATATTCTTTTGTTATTCTTGACCCATACAAACAAATTTGCATGTATCAAATACATATACAGAGATTACAGGTCATGGTCCATATATATCCATATCAATGCTCATTCACACACACATATATCTATAGATTGTGTACCTACATTATTGAACATAAACATAGTACTAGTTTAAAACAAAAGGAGGAAGAAAATAGATAATTGGGTAAGATTCTGCTTTGATGATGCACTAAATTCATTACAGAAGTCACCCTTTTACAATTAAGCTTAATATTTTTTTCTTAAATCATCTTCACAAAGCATAACCTGCCTATTTCCATTTATACAATATACAATATACAACTTGTCAGTTATCTTTAAAGGGAGAAAAAATAAAAAAATTAATGAGAGCCAATCCTTTTCAATGCAGCTTCTCTTATTAATTCTTTAAGTTATCTTTTCCATACTTCTCATGCCTCATTGGCATTTAAGGTTCTTAATCCGTTCTAATTCTGTGGCTGTGCATTTGATTTCAGACACCCCCTTGCTTCCTTCTTTCACCTGTTTTTTCGGGTGGTTGCCATTCTCAGCTACCTGCTCTGTGACTGGATTAGTGAGGACTTTGCATCATGTTTTGTCCTGATCATCACTCTGCTCTCTTGTGATTTTTGGTCTGTAAAGGTGAGAGGTCATCCTCTTCACTAATTCCCCTTACTTCCCTTTTGCCTCACGGCTTGTCTTGCCCTCTTTTTGCAATTCATAGTTTAATTCCTTTCTTTTACTTCACCACCTTTGATTTTTTTTTAACATGTCCTGTCTCAGAATGTAACTGGCAGGCTGTTGGTGGGACTGCGCTGGTGGAATCAGATTGACGAAGATGGAAAGAGTCTCTGGGTGTTTGAGGCCAAAAAAGTAGGACATTGTAATTTGTGTGTTTCTTTGTTTGTGGAACACAAGTATTTCGTAGTATTAAACACTGGATTATTGTTATCTTATATTACAGACTTCCAGTGGCAATAACATTGGGACAGAGGCAGAGGCAAGAATATTTTGGCTGGGTCTTATCATCTGTCCTGTTATATGGACATTCTTCTTCTTCACCTCCCTCTTCTCCCTGAAGATTAAATGGCTGGTGAATCACATGTCGCTTGTGTGCATGTTCTACATATGAGGTGAAGATATATCTCATACTTAATTGTTTCTGTTTGTCTTCCCCAGTCACTTGTGGTAGCTAGCATTTCCCTCCAAGCTGCTAATCTCTATGGTTACCTACGCTGCAAAGCGGTGGGAGACGATGGCCAACCCCCAGGCAGAAGCTCTTTCACAGGACAGCACCTCCTGCAGCGTGTGAGTGACTGACTACAGCACATCAGTGTTCATTAAAATTTAACATGAACTCACTCATAATTTCTCCTCTTCCAGCCAGACATCATCTTTGGAATATTGTGAAGATTATCTCCTGCATCAGTATAGCCACTCTGCTGTGTTTGCATGTGTTCATGTGAAGCTCTTTTGTGTGTGTGACTAAGAGAAAGATGGAGGGGAGATAGATGACAGATGCCTCTTCTATAAAGTCTCCACAAACTGCATCCATATGCCTGTATGCCCTGTGCATGTCTCATGTAGCTGACTGTTCATTTCATATATTGCCCATGGATCAGTCTGGCTATTGCATCAATAAAAATGTGTATTTCACATGTGTCCTTGTCTGTCAATTATTGAATTAAAAGCATCAAAAGAATTTAGTTTTCAAACAGCTTATGTAGAAGCATAGATTGTGATATACATGGTCTCTGGGTTGTTTTCAGTAAACATTTCTGAGGCAAACCTTCTTGTTAAAAGGGCTGTATGACCCACACCAGGAAAAACACATGGCTAATTCTGTTGTAATGAGCCACAAGCTATCATCAGCATCCTAAGAAAACTGATTTCATTGGAGGAAGAAAAAAGTTTGTGTTTAAATTGTTTCACAACATAAAAGCTCTAATAGTTAACAGTCTACTCGTGGTACCTCTGATGTAGTCTTAAGCATGAATTAGGCTGTATGTGACAAAAAAAAGACCATTAACATGTAATAAAACTGTAGACGTCTGTTATCTGCAGAAAGCTTATTTGCTGTGTTTGCCCCAGTGCACCAAGTAATGAATAATAAGCAAGATTTTTACAAACACATGGGAATCCCGTTTCTTTAAAAAAAACCCCAAATAATAGCAACATTATTCAAACATGTATTAATATCCTATACTGGCCACTACATTTAAAACTTTTTAGATTAAAAGCTAAATCATGTGGTGTAAGTTTTTTTTCAACGAGGATTTTAAATTTTAAGCATATAATTCTCTTAGGCCGCCCAGATACAGTCAACTCAAATTTCTTCATTAATCTGTAACTCCAAACATAATCTGACTATTTACCTCATTCCAGGTTTAGAGTCAAATATTAATGTTTTATTTTAGGTCGCACTGGAGCCACCAAACAGGAATGCAGTCGAAGTTTTAAAAAAGCAATTACTATTTCCCTGTGAGTTCTTCTCTTACTTGAAAATAAATAGCCCAAGACGGGTAAGTTCAGTATGACATTTTTTGTTACATTTTGCTTTCATTTGCTGTAAGCATGGTTAAAAAAATCATTGAGAGGACCTTGAAGTCTTTAATTTGTTTCTAGTTCTTTTTCTTTGAATACCGCTCAGAAAAAAAAAATCCTCTGACCGTAGAAATTTGGAGGGAACTGTTGGGACTTGGCCGTGAACCGATGCTCTCAAGCCATCACTGGCCACATACAAACGCCTCAGACCTCAGAGATGTTTTGTTAATAGAGAGGACTCACTCCTGCATCCAACTCTGGAACCTTGCGAAACGCTAAGTGTTAAAAGACGTTTTTGAATGGTGAACCAGTTAGTTTTGTTTGTTTGACTTTTGATCTTGTGCACACATAACATGGCAGAGGAGCGACATTTGACTTTTGTTGGCTACTGTGAATCCTGAGATATAAAAAACCCTAAAATGACATCAAATACACTAGGGACTCCAAAAAGATTCTGTCCCAGTGTCCACTGCCTGATAAGATTTTATTTTTGGATGTTTTATTACAGATTTTATTTTTGGATATTTTATTCCAGAAAGTGTGTATAAATCTTATGACCATATGTTTTATGTCATTGAAATAGTTGTGGATGTAATCATGGAGAAAATTCCCTTCCAGCGTTAAACTCCCCTCCAAGGGCAGATGTGGTTCCCCAAACCCCAATTTGAGAAGGACCTCAGAGGGTTATAGGACCAGGCTGACAAGTCGCCTGAAAATGAAGTTTCATCTGTAGCAATATATTGTTTTGTATTAACCAGTGACGGAGATCATGTCACGCTTTAATGTTAAATTATCAAAAGCCTCAAAACGGCACTAGACTTTAAGCTGACGTTTAGTAAACTGTTGTTCCTAAGGTCAAGGACAAAAAAAATCCTTTTAAAGTTCGTCGTAATCTTTTTAAAAGCCAACTTGGACAAAAAATCCTTAATAGAAAAGTGGAAACTTGAGAATCTGTTTTAATATCGACATGACAAACTCCATATGATCAAAAGCTCCAAAAAAAAGTTGGAAAATAGACCCTCAAGTGAGACCGTTTTGATCTAACTTAAGTAAAATAGGGGGTTCTTAAATGTGCATTACGCTACTGGATCAAGAACATAGTGGGCCTATTAGCCTATTATTATATTATACTAAGTCAAGCAATGACGAAATCAATAAAGAGCAGAATAAATCTGTGGTGAGCAGGATGTCTTACTAAACGCAGACGTTCTTTGGCACGAGCGGGCGCCGTGATTGGTCAACACGCCGCCCTGGTCCTGGCATGACGTCAGTGCGGGAGCGAGTAGAGGAAGCAGCGCGCAGACTGGAGGAGAGGCAGAAGCAGCAGGACTGTGGATGAAACCGGACTCACCTGAGAGCATCGGCGCTGACACTGTAGAAGGGCCCGATGAAAACCCAGAAAAAAAAAACCCATCAGGAAAATTCATTAGGACGTGGAGTTGAGGACGTTTCCCTGCTCTGCCGCTGTCACAGGTAAGAAACGCGTCTGGAAACACACAGGATTTGCTTGAATGGCAACAGCGTTACATTTCTCTGGCTTTGAATCTGTTCCAATGGCATGTCCATGTGTCTTATACAGAAAAATTATGAACACAGAAGATGCGAATTTAGTTCACCTTTTATTTTATTTTATATTTATTATTGTTTTTCGCCTGGTTACATTATTTATCCCTCAGAAACGCCCTTGCATTGCACTGAGGGGAAAGCATAGGTCCATGGTCCGTAAACAGACAAGAAAAATCTTGTTTTTTGAAGTGCCAGAATATTAAACAGCGCTTATGTCTTTTATAATGTTCTGTCAAAAAATGCTCTCATGCGTATCACCCTTATATTTAAAGCAGTCTAGTTTTAAAAGAAGTAGGCCAATCACAACTCTCATTAAAAGTAGGGATCTGTTGCCCCAAGGAACACTATAGAACCAAAAGCAAATTAAATCCTCTTAAGACCAAGCTCAATTAAGATTCAGTGGCCTTTTTGTTTTAAAGAAGACTCAGCTGTTGGATGATTTCACTGCATACGAGATCTGTTCCTTCCCTAACGATCCTCGGGTCCATGGTCATGGTCATGCTTTCAGGCCGGGTCACACCGACGTGTCATGATCATCCAGTGCGACAAAACGGGACTGATAGCTTCTTAGTGTTACACAAGCTTAGGATTTTAAGTTGTGAAGCATAAATCTTTATGATTTTACAACAGTGTGCCAGGTTTGTATCATCGTAACACACCAGCAGTCAGTCATTATGACTGTTAAAATGTCATTCGTTTGTGTAAAATAAATGACAAATACCTTCTGTGAAAAGAAGACGATAGCTGTACAGAACACAGGCCTGTCCTGCACATTAACTGTACGAATGGATCATCGAAATATCTGTTAGTTTACGTGTGTGTGTGTTTTTTTAACCACTTTACACGTGGGATGTGGCAGATGTTTATTTCAAATGTATTCATTCTCGGGTTACACTAGATTTTTAAAATCTCTCCAAAAGTCATAATAAACATTTCTTGCCTTGCAAATTATGAAATAGGCCCGTCATTTCCTATTTCTTACAGAAATATAGGTGCAAGACATGCTATACAGCAGCCCCACAGAACATATATTTACGTATTTGGATAAATTGGCCTACAACTAATATTTTTTTTTACAAAAACATACAGTGATTATTTAATATTTTGAAGAAGTTCTTTTTTAAACTGCAAGTAAAAAAGAAGTGTGCACAATTGTATAGTTTAATTGCGTCACTGTAATCTCAGCATTGAGTAGGCCTTCAACCAGACACTTTATATATCAGCAGGAGTGTGTGGCTGAATGTTTCAGTTTTTACCTCCTTTAACCAACACAGTGTGTTTTATCTTTAATAACTGAAGACATGTGAACATGTCCTCTCATCGTGCTGGGCTGCTGTCACTAGACTTAATGGACTTAATTGTTTAGCTGTAATTAATGGAATGCTGGGAATAAGCTGAGGATGTGTTTGTGTTTGTTAAGGCCTACTAATTCGCGTTCATCTCCTTGTGTATCAGGCCAGCATCATGCCGGGCTGCAGCATGACAGTGTGAGAGAGGAGGTCTGTTTCTGTCTTTGGTTATCTAGCTGTATGAGTGTTAAATACCTGTCATAAAGCTAGATAACCGAAAGTAGAGATGACTTCCGTAAGCGTTGTGTAAAAGAGGGGACGGATTTTGACGTTTACTTCATAACAGGTAAGAAAATAGTTTTGCTTCGTTTTTTTTCTTTTAGAGATTTTCCTGAAGTTTGTCAACAGATAACTGGCAATGCAAATGATCCAAATGGCTTGTGTAAAACGGGGGTGTGCTCACTTTGTTTAAAATACTACAGGCCTTTCCGTTTTTATTGTTGCATAATAAGTGGGATTTTTCCCTTTATTTAAAGCATATGGAAACTGTGTGTTTTGTAATTGTTTGCTGAGTGTTTTCTTAAAAAACTGTATATCTCAGATATTAGAATAGGACATAAATAGAAAAACAAAAATGCCTTTTACACAGTAGAGCTTATTTTTATTTTTTGTTAATCCTGTAAATTATCACTGCCTGATGAACTTTGATATTTATGTCTAAAAATCATAACTTTTTGTAAAATCTGCCTCTATTTTTTTTAAAGATTCAATATATGAGCTGTGTGAATTTATAACAGCCTGCATTTGATAAGTGGCCCTGTTGTAAGGTTGTGTGAGGGTTGCTGTGCATTTAAGTCCTCTGCATCATGGGATGTAATACAGGTCACCTAATGCGGAGAGCAGTCTGAAACAAGAACTCTCAAACTTTGTCCATTATATGGACATTCGAAAGAACAATGCATGAGACCTGAGATAAAACAGCACTGTCCTAAACCCTCACTTTAATTATCCAACTCTATAGTTCGAATTAAATTTAATGATGTGGTAAAAGAAGGCAATATCGGGTCACAATAGGTCTATTTTCGCAACAGTCATTTTGACTTGTCATAGTAGGAAAAGCAAAAGTGTCTTAGTAAATCATGCCAGCATGACAGTGAGCCAGCATGCACAATGCCAGGACCCGGAAACTGAGACAGCAGAATGAAAATTCAGTCACATTTCATTTTCTTATTTACACCTGTTCTCTTGTGGCAAAGAGCCAATGTGATCGTCCCTGCTCACCTGTAGTAAGTGAAAAAGCAGTCAGGCTTCAGTCCTCGAGGATTTCTCTCATCCCATGTGACACCTGCTCTGGGACACACTGATGTGCTGTGAGACCATCCCAATAATCAATGCTGATGTTTTCCCAAAGCAGATCTTATCTTTTACATTGCACAGTGTACTTGTTTGTTTATGTATTTATTTCTTTACTTTTATCCTTTGGACAAGTGTTTTATTTATATTTATTTAAAATTTGCAACACATTTCGGATTTAACCCTTGAGTTTGTTTACAGAGGAAAGGAAGGGAGGGCTAAAGTTTTGTCCAGGCTCTAATGTCTGCAGGACTTCTAATCATGCAGTTGAGTGGTGTAGCACCCTACTTACACAGGGTTAAAAAAACACTTGGCATCTGTATTTAAAGCTGTGGAGAATCTTGGGACCTTTGGAATACATTGTGCCTCGCCTCAATGAGAAGGCCAGAGCCATCCTGTAGACAGGAGCTGAACTTTTCAACTTGGTACTTCAGCGCTGTGCGGTGCATACACTCAACCCAGAGAATGCCACTAAAGCCTAAAGAGCACCAAAGTGAGATGAGTTTTCATTCACTCTGTTAACTACCTATTGCAGAAAAGCTTGCTGTCAAACCAGGCTAATTGCTTGGTTTCACAGCCAGATATTGGATATGTGAAAAGGCCGTGGTCCAGGTCTTTTCCTGAGCTTTGCCTGGTAGCGTGTCAACATGGCGCGCCTCCTTAATGAATGAATAAAAACGCTTGATAAGATGTTCAAGTCATCCTTGTTTCCACTGTGTGCATGTATGATGCAAATGTTTCGGGCTTTTTTTGTGCTTTTATCGAAGCAGGAATCCACAGTCATGCAACCACAAAACACACAAAGGGGATTGTTCTTGGAGTAAGCAAAGCTGGAAAGAGATTTCAGAGTTTTGATCATTTTTTGCAAAGTGCTGCTGTTATAAAAGAAAAACTGAATCATTTGTTTAAATGAGAACCTATTGAAAGGCTGCTGTTTGTTTGACTGATGTAACTAAAAGTACAAAATGTGCTTTTTATGTTTTACGCCTCTGTTTTCTCTCTTCCATCTGCTCTTGATACAGGTCCCCGATTAACAACCTTGAAGGATTGGGGATTCCTGAAAAGAGGGTAGAGCCATAATTAAAAGAAAAGGAGAAGAGGAGAAAAACGGTCGGTCCGGAATTGCCACCTCCTCCTTCCCCCTCCCCCTACTCCTCACCCCCTTTTTTTTTTTTACCCAAGAGCCTCTAATGCCATCTGTACTGCCAACGGGGGGACGCTTCTGCTGTGCCAGGAGGCGGACAAAGACCCTGCCGGATCCTTGGAGTATGGGCGCGCTCAGAGGAGCCATCTTGGGAGATGTGGCTGCGGCACCTAAAATGGCTGGGCTGGCATACGAGGTGAGCTGCATCATGGTTTTCCTGTTGGGTACCAGTGGTGAAGGTGGTGGGCAGGAGGTGGGGAGTGTGTGTGCGTGTGTATGTGTTTGTGTGATGGGGGATGGGGGCAGGAGGAGGAGGAGGAGGAGGAGGGATGAGGGAAAGAAGAAGAGTTTCCCGTTTCCTCTCCAGTCACACATGGCCTCTCCCTTTTCTCTTCTATCTTCTGCTTCTGCTAATTAGCAGTTAAGGGGTGATGTGAGGGGGTAGGTGGGTGAGGAAGTGGGGTGGTGGTGATGGTGGTGATGGTGGTGGTGGTGGTGGTGGTGGGGCAGGCGGGGTCTGGGAAGCAAACAAAATTAATGAGCTGGCACTGGTTGAAGGAAACCTGCCATCCTCTCTTGTCATGGTGCTTCTTTACTCCCTGATGCACACCAGGCAGTGTGTGTACGCCGTGTTTCCACCCGACGAGCCTCGTAGATTAATTCGTGCAGTTATGAAATTCACGTTATGATATTTAGTACAGTATCTTAATGTGCTGAACCCCCTCAGGTGAATTCTGTTGAGGATGGGGTGATAATTTCCTATTAGAGCAATCACATTATTGTTTTTAACCGTAGAACCTCTTCAATCTTAGATTTAATTTACTCATAAAACAAAGAAGTTTTGGCTTTAAGAAGCGGATTTGGCCATGAGTGTTAGCAGGTTTTGCAATTAAAAATCTTCATCACAACATATAAAGTGTTGCACATCACAGTTTTTATAATACTTCAAAAGGCTGCCTACATGTTGAATTACACACTGTAATTCTTTTAAGCGTTTAGTCCCAAACATTTGGTACTGATTACAACTCTCAGTATAAAGTATTTGCAATAAAACACACGGAGCAACTTAGTTTGAAACACACACATTCACCAGAGAATGTCAGACATCACTGATGTGAAAATGTCACACTGTATGAAAATCTGACTGGACGAAACTTGACGTATTAAAGCTTTAATCTATACCACTTCAGTTTCAATCTCAACACACTCGCATAACCACAAACAGTCACACAGATCTTGTGAATGCTCCCTATCGTGGTGTAGAGCTGCTCTGTACCCCTGGTGGCTCTGGCAGCGACCTGAAGCAGAGAAAGAGAGACACGTGAGCATGTGTGTCCAGGGCCAACATGTGCAGCTGCAGTGCTTGTGTGTTAATGAACAGCGCTGTGCGTTTTCACATTATCATTCAGCCCCACTCTCTCTCTCTCTCCCTCTCTCTTTCTCTCTCTCTCTCTCACTCTTTTTCTCCCCCCTCAATAGCTGTTTAGCCCCCCACCTCCCCACCCCTCCAACCCCCTCCTCCGCCCTCCGTAAAGGCCTGCTTTCCCACCATTGTGGGAGCTGGTCCTGCGGCGGGCCTGGGCTGGGGGGCAGGGTGGGAAAGACCCTCCAGACTAGACATGAGCAGATGCCTGAGACATTAGACTGTCGTGTGGATCACTGGGGTCGGGTGAGCCGCTGAGTTTTAATGTGTGTGCAAGTGTATGTGTGTTTGATATGTGTGCGATGGGGGGTAGTGGAGTGCCACCTGACTGTTCATTAGTCTATTCAGCCTCTTCTGCATGTCTGAAAGGCATGGAGATGCAGTTTTTTTTCCCTGCTAAATGAGTAGGATTTCACCGGCTTAAGAGATGCATCCATACATGATATGCATATGGGTGCATACACTCAGGCCTACACTCTGTCACACAGTCCATCATGGTTTGCCATCAGAGGTGTGATTCAATGCGATTTCAACAACCACAAAGATTGACTCACACATTTTTAAACACTGAGAATCTTATTGTTATTTGTGCAGGGTGCCTGTTATCTGCCATGCACTACTTTATCTTTGCTCAGTTAACCGGCCAGATCTGATTTGTCCTTGATGCAAACAGAATCTGCATATTTTGTATCACGCTCAGGTAGTGGAGAGACGGACATCATTCAAACCTCACCAAGACAGTAGGTGGCGAGGTGCATCATTGACAATGACTCAGCTAAGGCCATGGGTGTGCCTAACGAGCTGAATGATGTAACCCACGGATAATGATTATTAATGAGCCTTATACTGTACAAGTGCCTCCACATGATACGTAAGGCATGTGCGGCTCACGTGTCATGAGATTATTCCCTCTCTTTATTCACATAAAAGACTCTGAGCTGTCTTTATTATTGCATTTGTGCTGCTCATCTGTGATATACAGCGCATTGCTTCGGGCAGATTTGACAGAAAAGGGAAAGCGATGTTGAAGGTGAGAAATGAATCTTGGAGCTTGCTCCATGCTACGTCTCTGCTGCAGATCTCCATGTTCTGTGGGAGAAAATCAGAGAAGTGGGGGGGGGGCATTGTTTTTTTTTAAGGAAGTGAAGACTGAACATTGGCTTATCAAGAAAGGGTTAAAGATTGTGGAGACTAATGTATACCCGTATGTAAAGGAGGCATGGGAGGCAGGTGTAGCACATGGGCAGCCATGTTTGAGCCACCAGTGTTGCCTCTGCATTCTCTGATGAGGCTAGCGTGCGTTAGCTTGTGCAGCAGTGCCACGCTAAAGCAATTTGCAGCCACGAGGAGCAGGGCATGGAGGGCTTGTGTCCGTGTGTGAGTGTGTGTGTGTGTGTGTGTGTGTGAGTGTCTGTGTGTTTGAGAAGAGTAAGGGAGGGAGGTTGGTCTGCAAGTTGCAGCAGTCGACAGACGGCGTGTTCAAAGTGAGGCTGTGACTCAAGCAAATATGTCAGGAAAATGTATTCATCCTCACTGTGCCTACAGGGAGAACAGTCACTTTCTATAGTGTTCAGGGGATGTGAAAATGAGGGACACGCACACAGAATATTCATTTGTGTAATGACTGCTGTCGGTAATTCTCACTAATTGCAATATGCAGGTTGACATAACATGAAATGAGTGGAAGGGAGTGTGCGCAGAATTAAAATACGCTATCAAGGTGAGCTCATCTTGATAGCTTTATTGAAACTGCTTAAGAGTCTGGTTTTTAATCTGCTCAGAAACAAAGGGAGTTTCAAATCAGGGCTGTCTCAAACCAGAGCGTCTGAGCAGTGAGGTCAGCGTGTCAGGAGGATTTAGGATGTGAACGTCCCTGAGTCTTCCTCTGAACACTGTAGCTACACGACAGCAACTGACTTAAACATGCATTTGTGAATTCCTTCTTGTACATAACCTGGAAAAAATGACAGACAAATGTATTTCCCCTCCAGAAAATGGCAGAATATAGATGATTACCTTTCCTTTCTTTCTCCTCTCTTTACTATGTTATTCATTATTAATTATGTAGCCTATTGCCTTTGCAATGTGCAGTTTTCAGTGTAGGGAAATTATAATGTGTGACATGATAAAGTGACAGTAGCCGGTGCTCACTTCCAATTCTGTGTGTGTGTGAGGCAGCATAGCCATATAAAATGTTAATAACATATAGCTCCTGGGTTACCTCTTTGGATTCCCCTCACTATGTGTGGACACTATTAATGTTTTAACGGCTCTACCGTGATATATAAAGCCCAGCTCACGGGCTGTCCGTAGTCTTGGATGAGAACCAATGTGGGTCAACCGAGGCTCATCAGGGTTTTTTAATGCAACTTTGGCCGAGACTAATCTAGCACAAAGCCCGACATTAAGTATCTTAAAGGAAGATGGAGAGAAGTTTCTACATCCCAGGCTTTTCAGATTATGTTTGTTGGCTGTGGCGTCTCTGAGTAGGGGTCCTGTATGCTCCAATAAAAGTAGACGAGAATTAGGTGACTGAGCCTTTAATACAGCGGCCCTTTGTAATCATATCAGGAGGAGATGAGGTTCTAGGGAGAGGAGAATTAGGGGGAATCCTCAGTATGACCTCATTTATACTTTTTTTTTTCCTCAACTGGTACAGCATGTGAATTCAATACCAATGCAGGGAGTGAAAAGGTAAAAGAGAAAAATAAAATAAATGAAAAAAAAGCAAAAACTCCAGATTCTCCCTCATGTCATGAGATGGACACACACTCTGTCAGAAATCAAGTCAAGTTCAAGTTCGTGGGCGCATCCACTCTGTCTGTGGAGATGAGAGAGTCTGTGGCCACCCTGGAGTACAAGAGGAGGAGGTGGTGGGTGGGTGGATGGGGGGTACATAGCCTTTGACCTCTGTTAGGGTTGCTATGGGAAAGGGGCCGACTGGCTCAGTAATGTACATCTGAAAAGGCCGAACTGTCAGAGCTGTCCAGCAGACTTCAACCCCCCACCACACACACACACACACACACACATACACGCATACACACACACACACATACTAAGTCTAACCCATTCACGCATTCTCACAGATGGCACGGGCCAGCTTGGGAATGTTACCGGCGAGGGAACGCTTTATGTTCACTGGATACCGTTATAATTCATCCGGCCTTGGAGTTACGCATTACCAGTCTGCACCTCTTCCTCAGTGCATCACTGCTATTGTGTTGGCTCATTTTTTGGTCTCATCCCACACATATGAACAGGCATTGTGTGTGTGTGTCTGCTGTAGTCTTTTATGGCACTAAATATACCACTACTGTGCTGAAACAACACTTGTCAGAAAAATAAAATGACTTCCTACATTGGAAATATAGAACTTTGCCTGTTTTTTTTAACCAGAAGTCAGCAGAGATCAAGATAGCAAAATCAAATATTGACCTTGTTTTTTTTTTTTGTTTTTTTTTAAAATCTCAATTAAATTATATAATATTAACATTAAAAAAAGCTGTTTCTGGAGGAAATAGCAAGTAAGTAAGTGATGCATCTATGAACACAAAGATCTTTTCCTTAAAGATAAATTCTACTTCACATGCACCTCAAATCAAAAGTTGACTTTAAAAGACAATATGCATGCAATTTAAAATTTATATCAAACATGAGCAGACATCCTTTTTCCCTGTAACCTGCTTTGAAAAATAAAAAGTAAATGAATGACCCACATATCCACTCTTGTGTTATCTTTTTTGCTGTCCATCTGCCTGGATACATTACATGTTTAGACACGTAGTCAAAAAAAATCTGTGACATCAGCAAACACTATATATCTGCTTATTTTAAAAATGGTCAGTGTTCAGTGTTTGAGTGACTGCGTGTCAGAGAGGAATGCAAATCCACTGATTGCAAATGTGCGTGTTTCCAATGCCCCCCCCTCTGTAAATGTGTGCAAGTGTGTCCTCATTTAAGGTTGCATTCATTCAGGGGAGGGGTCTCAGGAATAAAAGAGTGTGTATTTGCATACGCTGCATGCTGTCTGCAGGAGAGGGAGCAGTCAAAAAAAGATGTCAGAGGTGGACAAAGAGAACGAGGACAAATCCTTCATTGTGGGGTTGGTGGGAGAAAGGGCTTGTCTGAATTGGGGAGTGGGTGAAAATTG
The DNA here is from genome assembly GCA_029783805.1 of Acanthurus tennentii. NCBI lineage: Eukaryota > Metazoa > Chordata > Actinopteri > Acanthuriformes > Acanthuridae > Acanthurus > Acanthurus tennentii. The sequence goes on along the minus strand of JAPZDZ010000023.1, from coordinate 10,098,952 downwards.
ACAGAGAAAGAGTTCAGGCTGGTTCCCTGTGGGGATAAAAGCCTTAAGATCCCTCCATGCATACAGCCTGCAAATGGGAGAGAAGAACAACACGCAGAGCACAGGGGCCTATTTTTTACTGGGCATGAAAAGGAAGTTTGTTTTTTTTTGAAAGACTGCCTCCAATTTCTGATGTGCAAAACTAAAAAATCATGCCCACCACCAATATTCAGTATTGTCACAACATTCTCATCAGCTAAAAACAAAGATCTTAGGTTTGTAAAGGCATTAATGTCTTTTATGTACGTGGTCTTAAAGCATATCTCCATAGACTTGTTATATGATGTTCTTAATTGTAGGAGTTTGTTTCTCTTTTTATGCACTGTCTTACCCTGTTATGCCCTTTCTTAGTCTCTTTTACTGCAAATGTTTTATAGGCTGCATAACACTTTGCAAGATTTGAAAAAATACTTTACAAATCAAAATTTTATTATTAATCATATTTAAATGTTTAGTACTTAAAAAACTCTTAACTTTTTTGTTATATTGTTAGTAATACTTGAGAAAAAAGTGTTATTTAGTATGACATTTCTTTCTTTCTTTCTTTCTTTCTTTCTTTCTTTCTTTCTTTCTTTCTTTCTTTCTTTCTAATGTTACTACTGTCCATGCCTTGTGCTAGTGGTTGTGGTACCAAATTTAATTATCATGCTAATGTTTCCCTCCATCATTTTTCCTCAGGATGGGACAGGATGTGCAAGCTCTTCTGCACTTTTTAAGAACCTGCTTTGCCCCAAGAAGACTGTGGACCAAACTCATCAAAATGTCATCATCAGAGAACAGAACATGGTTCTTATTGTTCACTAAAACACTGCAAGGAAAAGCATTATGTCAAAGGACTGTACAAACAAAAGAGACATTCTGCAAGTCTAGCTCATGATGTAGTCTAACTCAATGTATAACTCAAGATGGCTCAAGACTCAAGATTCTCATCCATAAAAATGCTGAGTTTATCTTAAAATAGTGAATTAATTATGTGCAATAATTTTTTACAAATATCTATTGTTTTCAAAACTGCTTATTAAAAGTCTTGCATATTCCTACGTATCACTGAAACATTATGTTCATTCTCAAAGTGAGGACATGTATTACCTAATTCATGTATTATTTTTAATGGTCTTATAAGCCCACACTGAGAGGATATTCACTAAAGTGTATCGTTTGCACTTGAATAGTTA
>JAPZDZ010000023.1:10061446-10076173 GCA_029783805.1 Acanthurus tennentii | reverse complement strand
TTCTTGGATAAATATACTTGGTATTTTGCGCACAACCAATGTTATATTTCAGCAAGATGCATATAGTTGCTCTTAAAGTATAAGCCAGTGTGAAGATGCTTTCTTATTTTCTAAACTGATGATTTTCACAGAAATTGAGGTGAATGTGTTGTTTCTAATCCAGTTGCTCTGAACCCCAGCACAGGATTTGACAGGCTTGATGTTTACACATTATGCATCCATCAAACGACCAGTAAGCTGCTGTTCCAATGTCTGAAACTCTTCGTCAGGCAGAAGGAACCTCTGGATGATATCTTTTACATCTTTCTCAGTAGTGAGCTCATAGTCCTTCTTGTTCTTAAATGGTAAATGTCCAGCCAGCTCACAAAGAGCAACATTGAAGGCAGACCCCTCCTTGACGCCGAAGCATGATATTCTGGGCCATATTGCGATTCGAACACCATTTCTTGAACAGTGGTGCTCTTTGTTTTCTATGTGTTCACAGGGATGACATCCTCTGGTCAAGAACAAGTTGTGAGCAATATTACCATCCACAAAAAAGTCTGTGACCTGGCAGATGGCTCTGGCAACCTTCTCCACCTGCCCTTGCTCTGTGTAAAACAAAAAGCCTCCAGGAAAGTCTAACAAGCGATAAAATCCCTTTTCAGGCACCAGTGGCTTGGCAGGCAAAGATTCAATCTTGAGCTCATGGTTCAGATAATACCCATGCAGGTGTAAGTGATTGACAGATGCAAATGCACCAAGACTGTTAAAACCCACACGGAAGCCGGGATCGGCGCTCAGGAGCACAGCTTCAATGCCACTCTGGATAGCAAACCTTGTCAGGACCTGTGGGAAACACTGGGAAGGATCTGGAACAAAGAGACAATGTCCAAACTCCAAAGGGCTAACATTAACCAGCACCACCATCCTGCAGGGTTGATGCAACTGTCCCCTTTCGTTCTCTTCCTTAGTGTCTTTTATCATCTCACATACAATTTCTTCTGGATTGATTTTGTTAAAATTAAACTGCTTGGCACTGAACTCTTGCTGAATGCTCAGTATTTCCTCAGGCTTCCTTCTCTCTATTGCTCTTCGAATATTCAGCTGGGCCACATATCCATGGGGGCCCGGCAAGATGCGTGTTTGCAAATCACCAAGATGGTAGCGAAAGAGACCCCTGTCCATCCTGTCTGTCCAGCCGGCTTGGATGATTGTGTCAAACTTTGCTGGTGTTGAGACCATTTCATGGCTGTTCACACTGGTTCGATGCAAATCCGTGACAAAATCCTGGTTACTATACACAAACTGGAGCGGCATGGTTGGATCTGCTGGTGAACAATGAGATTTGACAAAAGGGTTCACACGATGGATCAGTCAGGTGTCATGCTGAATCACCAGTAAGATAGCTTTGTTAAAGCCTGGGAACATTAGGGCTACAGATAATGATTATTGATAAGTCTGTCTTTTATTTTGTCTAACTATATGGTTGATAAAAATGTCATTATATAAAAAGGGACATTACAGTTTCCTAAGGCCAAGGCTGACCTTTTCATTATGCCTAATTTATCTGACAAATGGCCCCCAAAAAATCTATTAATAGATTCGAACACCGTTTCTTCAACAGTGATTTGTTGTTTTCTATGTGTTCACAGGGATGACATCCTCTGGTCAAGAACAAGTTGTGAGCAATCTATAAATAGATTTTTTTCTATCGTAAAAGGCAAAAAAACTTGAAATATTTGAGAAACTGGAGGCAGTGAATTTTACAAAAAATGAATAAGATAAAATAAATAATAACCAGTACTGTGACATTATATAAGATCAGAAACAATAAATGAACCTAAGTCTGTGACAGAATAGTCATCTCGATAGCATACAAATCAACTAGTCTATAAATATTAACCCAATAAGTCAGAAAATGTTTTATTAAAAAAATGTTTCATTCATGGTTGATACATTGGTTTCTGTCTGTGGTACAAGGGTGAGTTGATTTGTTATGATGCACTCACCTTTATATTTTGTCTCTATATCACCGTGTCAAAGTCAGCGTCTTCCACATTTGAGTCCTTTAACATTTGTGAAATAATCTTCTTTTTACAAACATAAAAAGAAATAGTTTGTCAAACCATTTTCCCTAGCACCGGTGAGATAGCCGAGCTGGTTTCCGTGTTGTCCTTACACGTCGGTATTTTTTGACGTATTTCCGGTTAACTTTTTCAGAATAAATGTTTTAATACATGCAATAATACATTTAATAATCGCGGAATTTTATCAAAAATTACAGACATTTATGTTGAAATCAATGTAATCGCATTTTTAAAAAGATATTATATGCACATTATCTGACTATAAATAGGTCGGTAACGATAGTATATTACGTAGTAGAGATAGCATGCACATTACTCCATGCAAACCAGGCCAGCCAGTTTAAAAAAGTAGACACAGACTTTAAAACTTATGGACAAACGAGTGAATATAACAATGCCTTGTTTGAACCATTTTTCAGAAAGGCTGTTTTCTCCTGATATGTGCTCACATATAACCCAAGCAACCCCCAAAGTACGTAGAAATAGATGTTTTGAAGATATCTTAATTGTAAACCAATTGTAAATCTATTTGTAGCTGGGTATTATGTTCAATGCTTTTCTGCTGAGTAACTTCCTAGTTTTCCCTGCCGACCAATGCAAGCAGAAAGGGAGAGAGTATGGCCTATCAGGCACCTTGGTTATTTTAATCACTGCATGCTTTTGGAGTTAAAGCAGCCAGTGATTGCCAAAGCTGTGTTGGGGTTCATCGCCATCACATTTACTTCATATAAACTAAATTCACATCGTTTCTCTGCCGCAAATAAGGACAAGTAAGAGAGAGAATGGAGGCAAGCAACAATCAAGTAAGTACATTTGTATTTGAAAATGTAATACTTGGCAATTATATCTTAAAAGTTACTGAAATGTAGTAACTCATGTAAAGATCAAAGGAAATGTAGGACTTACTTTCAATATCAAGATCTTCAACTCTTGTCTTTCTTACCAAAATGGTTTAAAAGCACGAGAACTTAAAGAGTAAGATAATAATAGAGTCTTATCTGTTTTGGTAGAAACAGATGGCAGCCTGGTACGCCATGCCTCAAGTTATTTTAAACACCATCAGGAGTTTGTGTTACCAACACATCACAATCACTAAAGAAGCCTTCATGTCTTCATGTTAGCTTGTTGAAAAACACAATAGCTAGTTTTGTCTAAATTATTGCTGGGCAATATATCAATATCAAGATTGGACTAAATATCATCTTAGATTATTAATGTCACTGTGTGTGATATCGCATTTTTCTTGTTTTAAGGCTACATCACAGAAAGATGGTTTAATTTTCTGAATTTAGCAGATTATCCTAGATATTGTAATGTTTATTTTTGCCCACTAAATCATTCAATCTACGTTTCTGATGTTGTTTAATAAAAATATCACTGTGTTAATATTTTGTGAAAGCATTAATAGACGACCATACAGTATTGTTGAAATATTACAACCAAGGTGTTTGGTCAAAAATATTGTGGTGATTAATATTGTCCGTGAAGCCCAGCCCTGACCAAATCCTTTTACAATTATATATGTGTAGTATTAATTTATGTGGTCGTAAAGTTACAGTCTACTTCCACGAAAACAAACAATACAATAGTGTTATTAAAAAAAGGAAATAAAGAAAGAAATGTATATCCTGTATGCTCCTTCTGTGTTAGCTTGTCAATTAGAATTACTCTGACAGTGTTCTACACTTTTCTCTTGCAGATGGAAAAAAAAGAAGATGAAGCTCACACACTAAATATAAGTATGACACCAGACAGTAATGCAGAGCTTACAGCAAGGGATGCCCAGTCACTCCACAGTGTAACTCTCCGAGGTATGTAATGCATTTTTATCTTATTACTGTGTACTCTAAATTGTGAATACAAATACTTTTCTTTGTCACCAATGCCCGTAGAATAAAACTCATATTCAGATATGACTATATGTAAAAAGAATATTTAAAAATATCCTAAAAAACATCCTCAGACTTATTTTTATGAGATACTTAATACATGGTAGGTCGTGATACATGTGTCTTTGTGAAGCCAGCATTTCAGAACATGCAAAAACTTAACATACATGTTAAGTAATTGATCTATATGTTAGTATGGACTCAATCAACAGATTAATGGGTTTATGGAAGTTTATGGAAATAACTCTATGTATAAAAAGTTAAAATTGGTAGGGATTATCAAGTTTTCATATTAATCTTGTATGATAATTAGTCTGACCCTGCACAGTAATCCCATCTAATTTTCTGCTATTTAAATGCTTTTCTTTCCTCATGCCAGCTCAACCTACCCCTTCTGCACAGAGCAGAGAGCGCAACCCTAATGTCCAACCTGACCCTGTGGAAAATGCTATAAAGCCAAAACTCCAAATAACTTTTAGCACATTTACTGTCAAGAATGGTGAAGATCTGAAAGTAGAGATCCCAGTGTTTGGGCACCCAGCACCAAAGATTGAATGGCAAAAGAATGGCCAGGCAGTCAAAGAAACATCAAGGTTGGAGATTTCAAATACATCATCATTAACAGTTCTTCACATCAGACATGGTGCCAGGGAGCATTCTGGTCAATATTCTATTACAGCAAGCAACAGCTGTGGGGAACATACTGGAGAAATCACTGTAGTTGTTCTTGAAAAGCCAGACTCACCCAAAGGGCCTGTGAAGATTGATGAGATCAGTTCTGACTATGCTACCATCTCTTGGGAGCCACCTGAATATACAGGAGGCTGTGAGCTAGACAACTACATAGTGGAGAAACGGGAAACTACAAGTACAGAATGGCAGACTGTGTCTGCGACGACAGTGAGAACCATGATCAAAGTCACCAAACTGAAGACAGGAAGTGAATACCAATTCAGAGTGTTTGCAGAAAATAGATATGGAAAAAGTACTGCCATCACTTCTCCTGTTGTTACTGCCCAATATCCTTTTAGTGTGCCTTCTGCTCCTGGCACCCCCTTTGCCTCCACAGTGACAAAGTACAGCATGGTGGTTGAATGGGAGCCACCAGCCAAAGATGGAGGCAGCCACATCATTGGCTATCACCTTGAACGCAAAGAGAAGAACACCATTTTATGGACCAAGCTGAACAAATTTGTTATACCTGATGCTCGCTTTAAAACAAGTGGACTGGAGGAAGGCATCGAGTATGAATTCAGAGTCTTTGCTGAGAATGTGGCTGGACTCAGCCAATCTAGCAAGATATCTGAGTGCTATGTGGCAAGAGACCCCTGTGATCCACCAGGTAAACCTGAAGCTATTGTGATTACTAGAGAGAACATTACACTTGAGTGGCCAAAACCCAGGTATGATGGCGGAAGCACCATTACAGGCTACATTGTTGAAAAGAAGGAGCTCCCAGATGGCAGATGGATGAAGGCAAATTTCACCAATGTTATTGAGAATCAGTTCACAGTCACAGGCCTAACAGGAGGACAAAGTTATGAGTTTAGAGTTACTGCCAAGAACGGTGCCGGTGTTTGGAGCCCGCCTTCAGAAAGTGTAACCATCATTGCTCAGGATGTTATTGAAGGACCCACAGCAGTCATTGATCCTAAATTCAAGAGTACCACAGTTGTTCAGGCAGGCGAGATGTTTGTCATCAGTGCTGATTACTTTGGGAAGCCCCTCCCTGAAGTAACATGGATGAAGGATGGAAAAGAAATTGACCAAGTTACACCGAGAATGGAAGTCAAGAACACTCTCACTCACACAACTCTGACAGTCAGGGATTGTACACGAGTGGATGGGGGACGCTTTGTGTTGAGCATCAGTAACTGTGGAGGAACTGCCTCCATCCCAGTTAATGTGAAGGTCCTGGATAGACCTGGTCCTCCAGATGGACCTCTGAAGGTGAAAGTTGTCAGTGCAGAGAAGTGTAATCTGCACTGGAACCCCCCTGTAAATGATGGTGGTGCCATTGTTTCCCACTATATTATTGAAAAAAGGGAGAGCAGCCGTGTAACATGGACAGGGGTTGAGACTAATGTTGAAGCTGTCAGTTGCAAAGTGACAAAACTGGCACCTGGTAAGGAATATATATTCAGAATTGCTGCGGTGAATAAATTTGGTGTAGGTGAATTTCTGGAATCAGAACCCTTCATTGCACAAAACCCTTTTACAACCCCTAGTGCACCTTCTACCCCTACAGTCAGCACTGTGTCTGGGGACTCTGTAGTGCTAACATGGGAAAGGCCTGAGACTGATGGAGGCTCAGAGATCGACGGCTACATCCTTGAGAAACGTGACAAGGAGGGTGTCAGGTGGACAAAATGCAACAAGAGAAGGTTAAACGACGTACGTTTCCGCTGCACAGGGCTCACTGAGGGGCATTACTATCAGTTTAGAGTTTTGGCTGAAAATGCTGCAGGTGTGGGTGCACCTAGTGAGCCAAGTGAGTACATAAAAGTATGTGAGGCTACCTACCCACCTGGTCCCCCTACCAACCCCAAAGTGACCGACTACTCCAGCAATACTGTGTCTCTTAGCTGGTCAAAGCCCATTTATGATGGTGGAGCAGCCATCAGTGCATTTGTAGTTGAGATGAAAGAAGCAGCAGAAGATGAGTGGATCACATGTTCACCAAGCATGGGTATACCAGACACAAACTACACTGTGAAGAGACTGCGAGAAAATGCACAATACAATTTTCGTATACGAGCAGTGAATGTCGCCGGAGTTGGAGAGCACGTGGATGTACCTGGGTCTGTGGTAGCTTCTGAAAAACTGGAGGCACCTGAGATTGAGGTGGACACTACCTTGAGAAAAATTGTCAGTGTTCGGGCCTGCTCCACATTACGTCTCTTTGTCACTATCAGAGGAAGGCCAGAGCCTGAGGTTGAATGGTCAAAGGAGGGCGGCGCTCTTAGTGAGCGTGCACAAATTGATGTAACAAGTTCCCACACAGAATTGTTAATTGAGAATGTCAACAGAAATGATACAGGAAAATATGTGGTGACTGCCAAGAACTGCAGTGGCTCTAAATCAGCTTTTATCAGTGTTAGAGTACAGGACTCCCCCAGTGCACCAACCAACTTGGAGGTAAAGGATGTAAAGAGAGACTCCGTGTCCATATCCTGGGAGGCACCTCTCATTGATGGAGGAGCAAAAATTTCACACTATGTCATAGAAAAGAGAGAGGAGGCTAGGAAGGCATTCACGAGTGTCTGTAGCAATTGTGTAAGAAACTCATACAAGATTGACAACCTCCAGGAAGGATGCTTCTATTATTTCCGTGTCCTGGCCGTGAATGAATTTGGCACTGGTTTGCCAGCAGAGACCACTGAGGCTGTTAAAATATCTGAGGTTCCTTTGCCTCCTGGCAAAATGACAATCAGTGATGTTACTTGCAGTAGCGGACGACTTTCTTGGGAGAAGCCTGACCATGATGGAGGAAGCAAAATATTATGTTATATCGTGGAAATGCAAGCTAAAGGAGATGACACATGGACAGTATGTTCAGAGAGTAGAGCACTGGAAGTATCTGTAAATGGGCTGGATAAAGGAAAGGAGTATTTCTTCAGAGTGACCGCTGTAAATGAGAAGGGAAAGAGTGAACCAAAGTACCTTATAGCACCTGTTATAGTAAACGATACAAGTGCTAAGCCCATTATTAATTTGCTGTCCAACACATTCAGTGTGAAGGCAGGCAATGATTTAAAGATTGATGTTCCATTCAAGGGTGTTCCAACACCAACAGTGACCTGGAAGAAAGATGGCACCTTACTGAAAGAGACAAGCAGGGTAAATGCACACACATCTGACATGTCATCTCAGATCATTATCAAAGAAGCGACCAGAAAAGACGTTGGAGTCTATGAGGTGACCCTTGTCAACTCGGTGGGAACCACATCTGCAGAAATCTTTGTTAATGTTTTTGAAAGACCTGGACCACCATGTGACCTCAGCGTGGATGAAGTGAGTGCTGACTTTATGTCTTTGTCATGGCAGCCCCCACATTATACTGGTGGATGTCAAATTAGTAATTATATTGTTGAGAAGAGAGATACAGGCAGCACAGTCTGGCAGACTGTGTCAGCTACGGTTGCGAGAACATCAATTAAAATTTCTCGTCTGACACAGGGCACTGAATATCAGTTTCGTATTGCTGCAGAGAATCGCTATGGCAAAAGCCAATTTGTCGAGTCTGAACTCCTTGTTGCCCAGTACCCCTTTAAGCCCCCTGGTCCACCAATGGACCTCTGTGTTCTGAATGCCTCAAAGTCTGTCATGGTGGTTGCGTGGAGCAGACCAGACAATGACGGTGGCAGCCCTGTTATTGGTTATCATATTGAATGCAAGGATCAAAGCAGTATTTTGTGGACAAAGCTAAACAAAAGCCCAGTGAATGATAACCAGTTCAAGGTGACAAGTGTTGAAGAAGGTCTGATATATGAGTTCCGGGTCTGTGCTGAGAACATGGCTGGAGTTGGACCATGCAGTAAGGCATCTGAGCCAGTGGCAGCAAGAGACCAGTGCGATCCCCCACGCAACCTCACAGTCACCAATATAACTAACAGTTCAATTTCTCTCTCATGGGACAGACCAGAATATGATGGTGGGGCAAAAATAACTGGGTATATTGTGGAGCGTAGAGAGCTGCCAGATAGTTGCTGGCTTAAGTGCAATTTCACAAATTTGCTGGACACCTTCCTGGAAGTGACTGAACTCACAGAGGGTGAACAGTATGATTTCCGTGTGATTGCAAAAAATGCAGCTGAGCTCTTTAGTGCACCCTCTGAAACCACAGGACCTGTTACAATACAGCATGATGTAGTGCCTCCCAAAATGATCTTGGAGGACAAGTTTAGACAGGTGGTGGTTGTTAAAGCAGGAGACATCCTAAAAATAGATGCTGAAATCACTGGCCGCCCAAACCCTACAGTATTCTGGTTGAAAAATGGTAGAAATATTGGCAGCAAGGGAAGGGTTGAGATAACTGCAACAAAGACACATACTTCCCTACTAATCAGAGGGAGTGTTAGGAAAGACTCTGGACAATATACTCTGATGCTACAAAATACGGGTGGAACCACATCTAGGGCAATTACCTGCAAGGTCTTGGACAGGCCTGGCCCACCCGCTGGACCTCTGGAAGTGTCTGGACTCTCAGCAGAGAAATGCACGCTGTCTTGGGGGCCTCCTCATGAGACTGGAGGTGCTGAGATCATGCACTACATCGTTGAGAAGTGTGAAACCAGCCGTGTAGCTTGGATCCTTGTGTATGGAGACCTGATGGCAACTACTTGCAAAATAACCAAACTGCTGAAAGGAAATGAATACCTGTTTAGGATAAAGGCAGTGAACAAGTATGGGGAAGGTGAGACTTTGGAAAGTGATCCTGTCAAGGCCATGGATCCCTTCACTATCCCATGTGCTCCAACGGATGTTGAGGTCACAAGTGCAACCAGCGATACTATGACCATCTGCTGGAAGAGACCCGCTTCTGATGGTGGCAGCCGCATTAGTGGTTACATTATTGAGAAGAGGGAGAAGCAGGGTGTTCGCTGGGTTCGTGTCAATAAGAAACCAGTCTATGATCTACGAGTCAAGGCCTCCTGCCTGAACGAGGGAAGTGAGTATGAATTTAGAGTTTTTGCTGAAAATGCTGCAGGGCTAAGTGAACCCAGTCTCCCATGCCCACTTACTCTGGCAGAGGATCCAAAGTTTCTACCCTCCCCTCCTGCAAAACCCACTGTGATTGATTCATCTAGGTCCTCCATCACCCTGTCATGGAACAAGCCGCTGTTTGATGGTGGAGCGACAGTCACTGGATACAAAGTTGAAATAAGAAAACTAACACAAGGAGATTGGACTGTTGCTGTCCAAAACACAGACAAAACAGAGTTTACAGTTTCTGGACTCAAATGCGAGACAGAATATGTGTTTACAGTCAGATCCATAAACAAGATTGGCATCAGTGAGCCCAGTCCTGAAACAGATCCTCAAGTGACCATGGAGAGAGAAGAGGAGCCCAGATTTGATGTTACCACAGAGATGAGGAAGACCTTGCTTGTTAAAGGTGGTAGCTCCTTCACTATGACTGTGCCTTTCACAGGCAAACCTGCTCCCAGTGTGACATGGGACAAAGCAAATGTAGATCTAAGAGTCAGAGGACTGATCAACACCAGCAGCTCTGTTACCTCTATCACAGTGGAAGGGGCAACACGTGATGACTCTGGCAAATACATTGTTAAACTGCAAAATGTAGCCGGAACTGCCTCTTTGACACTGAATGTGAGAGTGTTGGATTCACCTGGTCCACCAACTCATGTAATTGTCAAAGATGTGACCAAGAATTCTGCAACGATTTCCTGGGACATTCCTGAGAATGAGGGAGGAGCCCCTGTCAAGAATTATATTGTAGATATACGGGATCTCAGCAGAAAGGGGTGGTCAAGACTCACAGAGAAGTGCCGCCGACTTTCCTACAGGGTGTCTGACCTGGAGGAGGGAGGAATTTACTTCTTCAGAGTCACTGGGGTAAACGAGTATGGGATCGGCGTTTCAGCTGAGACTAAGGAAGGAACGAAAATGACAGGTAAAATCTGTGAAGAAAAACAACAAAATTTTCTATAGTATGAAGGACAAAAAATATTGTTTGGTTTGTGCATAAAGAGGGTTAATGTTAATGGCTTTTTCCTGTTAATTTCAGATACAAGAGATTGGGAGACAAATCCAGGAGCTTAGCTTGTCTCCTTCCCAGGATGGAAGTTATCATCCTCTTAGCTTCCTGTCAAGATCATTATCTATTTATCATTGTCCTCCAGTGTTGTTCAGGAAAATCAGCTTGCTTGTGTTCTTTGAATTAATACATTGTCAGAAGCAGTGTTTTGTAGACATATGATTATAGTATATTGTATATTAGTAAGGCTTATTCACGACTGAAGATTTATAAAAACAGTATTATGCCATAATTTGGTTTGTTTTATTTCATGAAATCCAAACAAAGTATTATGTGGTTTTCTGCAAATCTGCAATTAAAGGAAAATGATGAAATTTAGAAATAGAGTTCCCATTTTTGATCTTATGTGATGTTATATTGTCTAACCACTTGACGTCAGTAAGAAATTCTAAAAACATACAAACAAAACAGGATTAATGAATCAATTTAACAAAACAAAACAAAAAAAAGAATATTTGATATGGAAACATTTACATAAGTAGCTATGTCATTAGAGTTGTCACACACAATCTTGACCTCATGCAAAAATGTCAAAATGACATTATAAAAGGGTAACCTGTATGATGCTCAAATAAATTTTAGTTTTTTATATTTAACTGCCAACTACAAATTTTACCTTTTGATATATTTTTTAAATGTAATAAACTATCATTACCTTTAATGGAACCGTTTCATACAACTGATCTGAGTTTGAAGTGGGTGATGGGGTAACAATACTGTCCAGATCATTTGCTGCATGTTTTTTTCAAGCCTAATCGTTATTCTCGAAAAAAAGTGACATAAACAAATAAACAAATGCGCCGAAAAATGCTAAGTAATTAAAGGAATTTATACGTAGCACCAGGTCAAGCAAACCAGAAGTTAAAGTCAGACCTTCTCTTTTTCTTTCTACTTTAATGAACTGTGTGTGTGTGTGTGTTGAGGGGGGGTCGCTTGCATGTACGTCACTATCGTAACCACCGTTACGTATCTTGCGTAGCTACTGGCAGGAAAGCTACCCGACACCGGAAATAAGGCAATGCAAAACCAACTATATTTGTCATAGTAGCTCGGTGGGTAACAACAACAAAAGTCAGTTTTCGAGTCTAAAGTTTCAAAATGGGAACTACCTCAAGTCAACTTGGGAAGGATATGCTCTCGGAGTATCAAGTAAGTATCTAAAGCAAAGAAAAGCAAACGTTAGATCGTTAACTGAGTTGCTGAAGTTGAAAGTATAACGTTGTGTTGTTACGTCTCGTAACGTTATAGTTAACGTAATGGCTCGAAAACTTTAACGACTTTTTATTTGAATTAGGCAACAGTATTTTTTGGCCTCTATTTGCATAATTAACTTAACTAAACGCAATGTCAATGGTAGTTTCGATAAGTTTCGATGATTTCGTTGTCATCAGACTTATTGAGACAATGACAGCGAGTGTTAATGCTAATATGAATGTGGAAACCATGACCGTGATATACTAAGTCATACTTATAAACCCCCTCAAGCGTGTTAAACTGTGAATTTTGAGTTATCTATGACTGTTGTCGTTCTAATGATGCTCACTTTTTTTAGGAGCTGACATTTCTGACAAAGCAAGAAATTCTTCTGTAAGTGATCAACTGCATGCAACGTCATACATGTTAACGGTTGTTAAACATAACTTTTTATATCAATCTAGCACTGCTTGTTGCCATCCACGACTTTTTTGTTTGTTTTGCTTGCTTGTTTAGTGCTCACAAGCGATTTAATGAACTGCTTGGGAAAGACGAGAAAGACCTTCTAAATATCAGAGTACCAATGGAGAAGATTCTGACTCTGCCAGAGCTCAAGGTAAAAAGTTATTCAATAGCGACACAAAGAAAATGTGTTGTGTGGACTTCTCATTAGTCATTCTCAGTACGACTTGTAGACTTACGTGAAATGATTGACCTGTAATTTGTGCCTTATTGAGGAAGTGCTTCCAGTGCTGACAAACAGCACTAACCCTTGTGCTTGTTCATGTCACAGTCCAACCCTTTCAGGACAAGAATCTGCCATGTGTTCTCAACATCTGAAAACAAAGATGGGAGTCTCACATTTGAGGACTTTCTGGATCTCTTGAGTGCTTTCAGCGACTCTGCAACTCTGGAAATTAAATCCCACTATGCATTCCGTATATTTGGTAAGTTCTTATAAAATAAGCTAATTAATATTGTATGTAAGGCCATCGATTTGTGTAATGAGCATATCGATTTTCAGACTTTGACGATGATGGAACACTGGATTGCAGTGATCTTGAGAAGCTGGTTAACTGCCTGACCGGTGAGACGGATGACACAAGACTATCACAAGAAGAGATGAGACAGCTCATCAGCAATGTGAGTTTAACGACGCTTCTCTTCTGCGATGTAGAGAGAAACACTGAATTGGTAAAATACCTTGTACAATGAATGCATCGGTCAGCTCGACACCTGTTTCCTTTGCATTTTTTATAGATTCTTGAAGAATCAGACATCGACAAAGATGGAACCGTGAACCTCTCAGAGTTTCAGCATGTCATTTCAAGATCGCCAGATTTTGTCAGGTGACTAAAATTTAATTGCTGTTAATATCCATGTTAACTCATCGTAACCGTGTTCACTATAGCTTTTTTATGTAATATCTCCACAGTTCTTTCAAGATTGTGCTGTGAGGACCTGCAGTGGACTGTTAAAAAGCTTCACCCTTTAACTCAGATGGTGTTTAATTTTCAGTTAGAGCAATTTTATATATGTGCCTTAAATTATATTTACCTGTGGATTTTACTGTCTTAACTGATTTATGTGTATGTTTTTAACTCCATACTGAAAATTAAAACTATTTCCACAACTGTTGGTCTAAGAAGTTTTTTTATGCTGATAAATGAGATTGGCTTATGAATGTTTATTCTACAAAATATATTTACTTCAAAGTCTTATATTTGTTGTCATAGTTAAACATTTCCTGGTATGGTGTCCAAAGTCCAGTGTCCACATTTAATAAGGGGATTCCACAGTATTTTTAAGTAACTTCCTCCTTGACAACAGCAGCAAAAGTGTTCCATGGTCCGCATACTACATCAACTACACACATCTGCCGCTCCTTGAAGAACTCCACACGCTGGGGCTCATCTGAACTGATTAAATTCTGGTGTCCTAGTTGGCCATAGTTACCTGGAATGGTAACAGAAGGTAGAGAAAGACAGTTTATGTTTAACATATGCCTAAAAAATTGGGAAAGGTTGAACAAACATTGGTTTGTGCTTTAAAAATAACTAAATAATTTAATAAATTGGAAAAGCTAACAGACACTTTTCCAACTGACTAAAAATCAGTTGTTTACCTCTGAATGCAAACTTACCCCATCCCCAAGTATAGAGGTCACCTGTGACTGTAATGAGAAAATGAGATAGAGATTTTATTGACTTGCCAAGATCTACAATGACATAAAAGTATTATCAAGGAAGGTTTCTTACTTGATACTGCGGCAGTGTGGCGGGAGCCACAGCTGACTGTCCTGATTTCACATGACGGAGTGATATCCAGCAAAGCTGGGAATGCCTGAATTGATATGAATACCTCCTCATGTTTTTCCTCCTTTTGTGGCTCTTCAACAGGTGATGTGCTGGCCTCATGGCATGGTGATTCTGTTTGTGCAGTCAATACTACTCAGTTCAACTTGGCCTACTACTGAAAGTTGCTACTGCAAGCAGCATATATAAAATTGTATTACATTTATGGGGGGCAGTCCTTTCTTTAGAATTACAAAGCATTTCCAATGCACATTTAGATAGTTTGCGAATTGGCAATCAGTCTGAGGCAGAGGCAGCAGCTCATCTGGTGCAACAAAGCGTGATGGCATTAAGTTAATGGGGCTTACTGTAAAAATTTGACAATGATGTCTCTTTTCAAACAAAGTCAAGTCCTAAGAGCAAGTGAACAGTCAACATATGACTGGTTGATTCTGTAGTTCTAAGTTTATGACTTGGCAAGTACCCTTTGTAGATGCTAT
>JAPZDZ010000023.1:10050498-10061346 GCA_029783805.1 Acanthurus tennentii | reverse complement strand
ATTTTATGAGAAAACACATTTACCTGCTTGTTCACCACATTGCTGCTGCAGTACTTTCCTAAGACTTAGTGATGGAAGTCCAAGCTGGCCACTTTCATTCCAGCCCCACACATAAAGGTCTCCTCCATCTGAAGAAAAGGTCATGGAAGGTTTTTTTTTTCTTTTTTTCTGAAGTTGAGGGCAAAGCCATTTTTTACTGCAAACATCTTGTATGCCACTTACCACTAATGCAGACAGAGTGCCAGCCTCCTGTAGCAACGCAGCTCATGGGCATCCCCCAGAGTGCCTCTACTGCCCTGGGCTCCTCCTCAGAGGTAAGTCCTCCATGCCCCAACTGACCATGGCTGTCAAACAAACACTGAGATGATATTTCTTACATTTCTAATATGGACAGGTGCGTGAGTGTAAGATCTACCTGCCTAGTCCCCAGGTGAACACAGCTCCAGAGGCAGTTAGGAGGATGGCATGCTCTGGACTCAGTGCCAGACTCTTTGCTTTCAAGTGAGGTGATAGGGAACGATAGAAGGGTGGTTTAGTGGCGACGTATCCCCCAGGGACCAACGGGAGTTTAAGAGAGGCTCCTGAAAAGCAGCACTGTTGAGTCAAGCATAACAACGTTCAATACGTCTTGCAGCTGTCAGTGGAGATTAGGCTATACGTTACCAGAGCTCTCCGCTTTTACTTCCATGCTCCATGATGGAGTCCTCTCTTCTTTCTGCAGATCCCAGGACTCAATTCTGTCTGAGAAAGCGAGGGTCAGGTATGACTCACTGATTACGGCATCTTTACAGCCTCGGCTCTCTGTCATATAAATACCACGCGACTCATTGGCTGCCCCGAAACCCGCGAGGCACACACAGCTGTCACCTAACAGAGGAGTAAAAATAACCCACGAGTTCATACTTTGATAGTGATATTACAAACTCTCCTTTTACAAGTGAATTTCGTATCCAACAAGAGCAGTTGAAAATGCTTTATTTCTGACAGACTTACTATCCAAATGCAAAGATGCTCTTCGACTCCAACTTGCTCTAATCTGCCGAGCTGGCTCTAAGTCTCGTTTGTGTACGTGAGTAGCTAGCTCTGTTGGGCTAATCACTTTCACCTCCTTTGCATCGTCGCTACAATCTGCTTTAACTGTTTTCTCACTGGCATTTATCTGACCAAATGCATTGAAGCCAAAGCCAAACCACCGCATTGTACACGCCGTACAGTGTCGAAAGGGCAGGTTCAATTGCGACACAGCCCACTTAGCCTCATGAATGTCGCTTTGGCCACTGAAGAGAGTCTTTTCCTGTATCTGTCACGTGGTTTTCGACATTGGCACGCCCCTTTAGAAAACTCGCAACAAACATCAGTGTTTTTCGTTGTCATACCTGAGAACAGCCTTTTGAAAACATTTCAGTGAACTGCCCTCAGCGTTAATATGATCCTCAACAAAACAGCCTGTCTGACAGCGCCCTCATTCTTTAAGAGAAGTTTTGTGCATATTTGTGTTATTACAGCGGTACAGGACGAATAACACACAATTAACACCACAGTAGGTTGCAGAGAATTGTTGGTGCCAACACTGGTGTATTTAGCGCCAGAATATTTTACTAAATGAAGTATGTGTGTCAGTGTTGCTGCACAATAACTTGACATACAAGATTTGTTTGTTATCATTTTACAACCCTAGATTGCATGGTTAAATGAAGTGTGCAGTCTCTTTATGCTAAATACTAAAGCAGAAAATCAATACATTGATTAATAGTTAATAAGTTCATAAATAATAAAACTATTGACTGTAAAGACTTGTGAACTCAGCAGAGAGGCCACAGTCTAATTCATACACAGACTGGAGGTTTTATTTTTCAGGCCTTGTGTTCAGTATTAATTTAAAAACCAAAAACCATACTACATGACACAGGGAATGTAGTGGAGTCACATATGGTGATGATACTACACATTAAAAAACAAAAGCAGAGAATTGTGTAAATAAGTTTGTGTTTCTTGGTGTGTTGTTGTAAAGAACAAAACATAACAATGATTACAGTAGTGTATAATGAAAACATTACAAGTGTATTTGGAGTATTATGATGACATATAAAAATATTTGCAAACATCATGGAGAGCCAATCTTTAGTAAATAATGTAATGTATAGGGTAGCCTATTTTGGAACACAGACTATAATTAAGATAAATACAATCAATGAAAAACCAATGTGAAACAGCAGTCAAAGCTCATTCTTTAAAAAATACTGTGAGTATCAGCTGGTTTTCACTCTGCCTTCTTCAGACATTTCTTTTTAAAATCACTTTACAGTTTTTTGGTTAAGACACAGGAGAATTTTACGATCAGCATCCACCCTTTTAAACCAAAACTGACTTCCTGCAAAAGTGAAATTGCTTCACTGGTCCCACATAATACTTAAAGCACTTTAACATTGCCAGGAGGCACACCCACACGTTTCAGCAGTGTTTTCAGGGTTCAGTCCCTGGTCTTGATGATGTTGTACTCCACCGCCTTATCCAGACAGCTCTGAGCTACATTAGAAACAGCTTCCGGTGTACCCTCTCCTCCCTTCGCCAAGATAGAAAGAATCTCCAAAGCTTCACTCTCCATAAGCGTCTCAGCCAGACTCTTGTCAGCCTGCATCATGTTTCGAACTATGACCACTCCACGATGACGCAGGTCGGATATTTCACTGAGCAACAGCGCCTGCACAATCTCTAACCAGTGAGTCGTCTGAGAGAAGAGAAGACAACAGGCAGTCATGTGAGCTGAAATAGAGAAATTAATCATCTTAGAATGTGAGTGCAGAGTTGTCGGGAGTGTGCTTACTGTCCCAGGGATGCGGGCGCAGAGCTCAGGCTGCTCAGCAGTCAGCATGGCCAGAGTTCCTGCAGCAGCTTTCCGAAGCCTCTCATCATCTTCTCCACTGTAGAGCACAAGTAGCTTCAAGCGATCATTGCCTGTTGCCAGATACAGCTTCTGCACCTGAGGACACACCACACACCCACCGCTTTTACATCAACTTTTCGGCATGTTTGCGCTGTACAATCATTTAAGATGATGTGTCTTACCTCTGTACTCAAAACCAAGTTGCACATGCACTCTGTGGCAGATGCTCGGACCAGGTCGTGCTCCTCGAACATGTAGCCTTCGATTTTTGGGACTGCCTTCTCTTTAATGATCTTTTGTCTGAGAAACAGCATCAAACAAGCAAAGACAGTAAAGTGTAAAGTTTTGAACGATGAAAATCCAAGAACAAAAAACAAACACCAGACAGATTTGCAATATACCCATAGTTCTGTAAAATAACAGTAAAACACTATCAAACTATTAACAAAGTTTGGAAAAAAGTTATTCAAAATACAGTACATACTGAGATACTTGCATTTTGACAAGTAATCTAACTTATGACTTTAAACTTGCGTTTAATGTCAGGACAAGTCTGTAGAATCCTACATGTTCAACCATAAAATCTTACTTCTTTTATGAAAAGCAGGTCTTTTCTTCACAGAAATCAAATTTAAATCAGATGTCCTTTCATTTACAAATGACTCTCTACCCTAGTCTGGTTTCTGCAAGTAAATTCATATACTTGAATTATCTTGTCTGTTACAACAGTCATTTAGTTTATTCCTAGGAGAGACTTCCCCCTAGTGGCCAACCTGAGTCTCTCACTGATGCCGGCCAGGTTGGTGAGAGCCATGAGTGCCTCGAAGTTCTGCAGCAGGGTGCATTCAAGACTCAGAAGACTGACAAGGGGGCGCACCGTCTCATAGATCTAGCAACAGAAAATGAGACAAGATTAAACAGAAAAGAGTTTTGTTACCTGAAGATTCTTTTTACAGCATTCAAGTCTCACCCTTTCTCCTGGGAAGGCAATCTCTGGGTTAGATGTGATGGTTATTTTTGCCAGGGCTTGTGCTGCTTTGATTTTACCTGCATCTGTGTTGTCAGATGCCAACGGGATCAAAGCCTGAGTAGGAACAGTAAGCATAAATTATGTCCACCTCCCAAAGCAAGGTGTTAAAAACAGTATGCAGGCTAAGTTTGTTTATCTCAGTGCTCTTCTACCTTTCCTCCACCCTGCGCCACCACTGTGCCTCTGTCTTCCTGTCGTTCCACCAAAGCCAAGAAGACCCTGCAGTGAGAAATGGCTTTAGCAAAAAATCCTCAGAGAGAACAGTGAGTGGAGAAAACTTACTGCAATTTCTCCCACCTGGCAAAACACTCCTTACAAGCCTCAGTGAGGGCAGGACTCTCCTGTTTGACCATACACACCAACGCAGACACCACACCAGCCTCAAGCAGCTTTACAAGTCTTTTCTCCACATAGGAAGGTGCATCCTGATACATGAAAAGACAGACTAGTTCATGGAAAACAGCCAAGTAGTAGAGCAACTGTGCAGTATCAAAGGAATATTGTGTGATGTTGGCCCTACATGAAAAGAACAGCTTTTAAATTGTACCTTGGGGTGCTCCTCAGGCACGTGCTGCTTTGCGTACTTGGCCAGCTCCACCATCTGAGGGTCTGGCTTTTCAACTTCATAGCTGTTGGTGCAATTTACTAATGTCGAACCCACAGCGAAGAGCACCGTCTTATCCTCAGACTTGTGGAAGATCGAGAAAAACAACAAAAATGGGGTTGTTAAAGCTATCCTAGACAAGACTTAAAAAGTTCTTTTGGTTGTGGTTTTATCTACTAAACAAAATGAATATTACAATAACCCCTAATTGTAAAAACCTAGAATCACAATTATCAGTCAAACCTTTGCTAGTTCACACATGGCCAGCAGAGCATTCTTGTCTTCCACTAGGTCCTCCTTCACATCAGCGTCAAAGGTGAGGTAGGCAAGGCCTTCCACAGACCACCGACGGGAGGTCGGGGGCAGAGACTCATTACATAACCACCTAAAAAGAGAAAGATCTACAGTTTGCTTCCAATTTTCAATCCAAGAAACCTCTCCGTATCTGTTGTTTTAAAAGTAGACTATGTGGCAAATACGGATCAGATGTGACACTTCTCTTAATATATACTCAGGCTCAGGATTCCACACGAGCAAACATACTTCCTGCACTGCTTGGCGAGCTTTAGTGTAGATCCCTCGGCAAACTGCTTCATGCTGAAATCTGTCCCTCCTGCTGATCCAAGCTTGCACAAACCCTGAGTGATAACCATCAGAAATAACAGTTTATTTAACTTTATTGAGATATTTTCTTTTCTCCAACTGTCTGAAATTAATATACTTACTTTGCTGCAGCACTTACCACCAGGGCTCTTACTCGTATCCTGTCATTCTCACTCTTTTTGTAGAGGTCCTTCAGAAGTGCCACGCCGTTGGCTGTGATGAAGGAGGCTCTCTTGGCCTTGCCTGCAGCATGGATGAGAGCCTCCACAGCTACCTGCTGGTGAATGACATCTTCGGAGGCACACAGGGAGATCACTGCGTCAATCATCCCTGACATCTCCAGAGTTCTATTACCTACGTCACTCGGCCCTTGAAGGAGCACTGAAACAGTCTGGATGGCTCGCAGCTTGGCGTCCAAGCCAGATCGGCTGAAGTATTGCCTAAACAGAAAAACATCAGGAAAAAATGTGTTGAGAGAATGCCACTTTCTGACTTATGGTATGTAATGAGGAATAGTTATTGCAGTATTAAGCAGCACTAGTGGGCAGAAAATTTTGAAATTAGTAACAGTGTAATAGTGGTCAACTCACTGTACATATTCTTCACAAAGTTTGCTGAAATTCTCCCTCTCTTTGTCGCTCTTTAGGTCATCGTAGAGTTTGCTAAGCAATACAGAGCAGCTCATATGGGAGTTGTCTGTGAGAGGTGGACCTTCTGAGAGCTCAGGGACTGTCCCGGCCACCTCTAGGATTTTCTTCAGGCCTGCAGGAGGACAAGGAGGTCATTGATCTATCTGCAGTCATGCCAGATAAAACTGGTGACACAATCACTAAAATGGGTTTGGAGAAGCTGAAGCCAGTACAATACACAACACTTTCTTTTTACTACCATAGTAGTGTAACTATAATGAAAAACTTCAAGATGTATGTTAGGCGGAAAGTGAATTGCTGTAAAATATACTTCATATCATAGGAATACGAGAAATTCAGCATGTAGGTGCGTTTCATACCCTGGTCTATCACCCATAGGGTGAGGGAGTTATCTGGGTTTTTTAAAGACTTGCGAGGAACTTGTTTGACCAGGAGATTGATGGCGCTGTCTCTGCCAGACCCTGACACATTAGGTGCTGGCATCATTTCCAAGAGGTGTCGCAACATTGAGCGGAGCTCCTTTGAAGGTTCTGTGCCAAAATTCATAAAGTAAAATAAAATTAAAAGTACAGGACAGAAAACTGATGCACACACCTAAAAAAGCATTTGTTGTAGGTCAACTTTCATGTGCGGCCAATTCCAAATATAAACATGATCATAGTCCAAACTCACCAGGAAGTATGGCTTCATCTTTCCCTCTGATCTCTCTTTTCATGCCCTCCGTTAGAGCCTCAAACATCACCTGCAGCAGGTGGCAGGCAGCCAGAGACACAGTGGAGGCTCCTGATCCCATTACTGCACACAGCTGCTCCATTCCCAACTCATTCACTATGGCCATAGTCTGAGAATAAAAAAGTTGATGCAGCAGTAAAAATTAGCAAAACAATTGGTTAGTATCTAACATGGTGAATATGGTCTTTTGACAGACAAAGACGTAGATTTGAATATCAATATCCTTATAAGCTGTGCCACAGCAGACTGGATAATGAAGGAGAACAAAAATGAAAAGGTATTAATGAACAAAAAACAAATATAAATAACATTACTTTGGATACAGACTTGCTTTTCTATCCATGTTGCCAAAGAGATAAAATGCAAGTTTGAATGCCTGTTAAAAAATGCAAACTATAACTTCAAAGGAAATTGTCACACTTACTCTGGACTGATGCCCAGTGCACAACCCAACCAGTGTCCTCAGGGCGGAGAGGACAACATCCTCCTGCTTTGAGTGAAGAAGTTTCTGAAGCAGCTTCACTCCATCATTACGGAATATCTGCTCAGCTCCTGCGTCTTCTCTTGATAATACTACAAGATTCTGAGCAGCCTGGAATTAAATTACAAAAATGTCATTTTGGTGCCAAACAACTTTGTAGACAAATGAAGATGTATGAATCAAATCCAATTGAAAAACACAACAAAACGGTGAATGAAAACACTCAAAATGTCCCTGCCTTTTTGATCCACCCTTACCTTTTGCCGATCAGAGTCTTTTGCAGATGCATCCAAGAGGAGGGAAAACATTTGCTGCACACGAGCATCGGTGGAGTTTAGTGTCATCGACTGCATTGTGAAGAAAAAAGACCAAAATTAGCAATAGTTTCTTCATGGTAAAGATTCAAATACAGGATTAACCTTCATTGAGTTCATCCGCTTTAATTAAAACGTATCAAAATACATCACCTTTTGCTGTATCTGTGCTCCCAGCTGTCTGAGCAGATCCTGAAATGCTTTGTTTTTGGGCTCCAGCTGGGCACACTTCTGAGCATCTAAAAAGGCCTGGTCAAGCCGGCTAAGTTTCTGGAAAGCCTGAGCTCTCCGGAACCTGGCTTTCACATCACCTGGGTCACTATCAAGAGCTGAATAAAGTAAGATACACAAATCAATAAATGTAAATCCAGTTAACATGAGAGTTGGGCATGCGACAAGAGTTACAGGCAACAGTATAGTCTATACTGTCTGCTTTGACATAAATTTTGATTTTTCAGTCTTAATTTTGCTGTAAAAGGTTTCATCTGTAAAGACTGACTGATGAAACTGTTCACCCTAAATTCTATGGCTTCTCTGTCCCTGTCTCTGCAAAAGCAGCTGCTGTTTTAATACAAATTTCAAGCATCATAATCCAAATTGTATTCATGATCCCGGTTTAGGGTAAGCTGCAACTCATAGGTACAGACCTCAGGGGTCACAGAAAATGTATCTGGTAGAACTAATTGCAATCCAGATAAAATTAGGCTTTACCCTGTTTTAGGTGCAGTGTCCCTTGACTTAAATTGAGATATGAACGTGCATATGCATTTGGTGATCTACAAACTCGATTGTGATCCATCCCACCTTTGGAGGCATCAGCCTCTGCCTTGCTGTACTCCTCTAGTTTCAGATAGCAGGCGGAGCGGTTGCGGTACAGAACAGCGCTCTCTGCTTTTTTGTCACTCAGCTTTAATGCTTCGGTGTAACAGTCGACAGCTCCCTTCATATCTCCTGCTTTGAAAAGATTGTTCCCTGCATCCTTTAGGGCTGCAGGGTCCTGGGTTAAACAAACAAAAAGGGACAACGAGGGCTCAGGGTGAGAGGCATCGAATAAATGTAACGTTATCTGGGTGAAATCTGCTAAGCTAAAAGGGCGATGTGGATGAGTGGTTTTAACTTACCTTTTCTTTTTCACTCCCACTCATCTTCAAGACACTATACACAATTCAGCGTTACTTATTGTAGCGAATATTTCATTAAAATTTTCTCTGCTTGGTTACAAACGCCACCAACTGCTGCCAAACATGTTAGATCTTGCTCCGCTTCCGGGTGTCCGAGGCACGTTGATGACGCGAGGTAGTAGCCCCGCCCCTCTCTACCCACGCTCCATTACCGTAAAAGGAAGAGAGGAGCCAAAGCGTCCCTCTTCTTACCTCTGCTTTATTTGGTTACATTTTCATTCTGTAGCTTTTTCAGTGCACACAGACGCAGAGTGTTTTATTTTGCAGCTTACATTAGAAAGAAGAGGGCTTCTAAAACTACGGAATTTTTGATTCAGTCAGCTGCAAAAGTATTTTAAATGTTGCAGGAGGTCTTTGTGGGTAGTTAAATTAAGCAAAGCATGTTTTATGATCATATCCTGCCAGATTCCAAAATTTTACTCTGGCTGGTTAGCCCATTGACCCCCAGCGTGTGGTCAAAGCCCTTTATTGACATCCCACTTAAAATTTACCCCTGCTGATGGATAAAAGCACTGTTTATGCCTTCTTAACATTCAAAGTCTGCAATGTGATGGCTTATCATAATGTAAGAAACTCATTTCTGATGAACTGTTTTATTTATCTGTAGATTACCATTAATAAACAGAAACAGAAAAACAAATAAAAAACACTAGTCAAACATTCCTCATTAACTGGGTGCCACCAGTTGAACCTATTGACAGAAGTGAGTAGCATTATTGAATGGTTCATAAAGAATAATTAAAATCTTATTCCGCTTCTGAAAAGGGTACCTTATAAGAACATGGCACCATGTTAATTTAAACTTCTAATTTAGGAGGCCAGAAAACTTTGCTACACTAGATTACACTACATAAGACTAGATAAGGCTTAAATAAAGTATTCATACTAAAATTATGCAATGTCAATACAGAAAATCTAAAATCTAAAATACTCAAATAAAGTGCCTATACATAAACGCATGTTAATTTGCATTTCGGAATGCTTATAGTAAGGAAGATGCATTCTTCAGTAATTGATCCCTTCAATAAAGGGATCAATAATTGATCAATAATTTCTGTCACCTTTGTTTGAAGATGTAAAAATAACACATTGCATTTTGAGTCTCAATATATAAGTTTCCAAATGCATAGTTTATTCACAATAGTGTCCCTTCTCAGGTCAGAGATACAAAAGGATGTGCCCTGGTATGGTGTTTCCTGCATCAGTCCCCTGGGGACTCTCATGTACCAAGACACCAGAGCACCATTGTTGTGTTTCTCTGTTGCTGTGGAGACAAGGAGGTTCCCTCTGGGCTTTGTGCTCAGGTACCCCTGTTAAGACTCTCATATTACCAGGGCAGCTTTGTGACTTTAAAAGCATATCCAGCATGGGCAGTTGGTATATGTATTTCCAAAGGGCTAAGCTTGCTGTGAGACCTCATACATTCCAGATCCACAGGAGATCTGAGCTCGGCAAGAGCAACAAGGACCCTGGAGAGAAGAACTTGTGTCAAAATCAAAATCAAAACCAGCTGTGCAAACATTTGCTCCTTGTTGTGTCGGAGATGATGCTTTTTAGAACATAATTCTGTCATTGCTGGAGTACTGTCTGTTGCCAAACCCTACTTTTTAAATTCATGATACAACCCGTTTGATGGTGAAAGGTTTTGTAGATTTCATAAAAGGTTAACAGTCTCTTGTGACTAGAGCAAAACCAAAACAACACCATCTGTTCTTGTCATGTCCCACACAATCTGCTAATTAATTATTGAAGTTTCAGCTCAGCTCCAGTTTTCATAAACACATAAAGAGGTCCTGAATGACCCATTAAACGAACACAACAATGTGACTCACCTGCTAGGCATCATTACATGTTCCTCAATGGGCTTCTCATGTGTCATGTTCCTGCACAATGGTGTTCACTTCTCTCCAGCAGTCAGGCTGGTCTTTACCTATAATGATTACAGAATAGGCAGTAATTTTAAGCTCCTCTGTGCAAAGGTATGTGGCTCAGACAAGGAGGTAACCAATCCGAGGTAACAGTAGTCCCTATACAGTGGCATTATAAAGGTAGTATGATGACATAACTTTACATTAACCCTGTGGAGCAAACTCTACTCAGACTTGGAGCCAAAACATGGAAACATTAATTTGATTTTTTTATATGTACATAAGTTATTATGTTATCTATTTATTTATTTGAAAAAAAGTACTTTAAACCAGAAAGTACTGGCCATTATGAGAGGCTACTCGTGCTTTTAACCCTTGTAACAAGAACAGTAAGGTAGTACACCGGTCTGACGAAGGCATATGCTTCTTATGATTCAAGTTTACAAATTTTTGAATTCTGTATTTTGGACTCTATCTGGTGCATCGTAGCAGATGATCAGA
>JAPZDZ010000023.1:10031685-10044593 GCA_029783805.1 Acanthurus tennentii | reverse complement strand
CTCCCTGCTGAGGCACCCCATCCTTTATGTGAGCATAAACCTGAACGACCCTCTTCCTGCTTGCTGTCATAGGTATAACTCCTCGCAGCGGGTGGGCGGTAGACCCTTTCGGTCACAGCGCCACGATGCCCTATCTGCTAAAGAGGGCCAACCTGACCAGCATGCTCATCCAGAGGGTCCACTACTCAATCAAAAAACACTTCGCCTCCACTCGCAGCCTGGAGTTTATGTGGAGGCAAGCCTGGGGTGAGTGGACCATAGCCAGCAGTGTCATCTGATTCATGTGCTCATCATTAGGCTTGTTGCAGAGTGAGTCATGCCACTTGTCATGGCCTATTGAAAAAGAGGAAAATTGTACAAGAACAGCCAGTGTAATAGCCTCAGAGGACCAATCTCCATAATTATTTCTTAATGAATTAGACATCTGCTGAAGATTTACTGTCCATTTGGTCTTAATGGAAAAATTCTCTGATATTGCACTTCTGAATTTAGCAATTTGTAATAGTTCTTTTAGGGATTCATTCTGTAATGAAGAACTGTCATTGTCTTTTTGCCGTTTAATCCATAAGGACTTTTGACAGTCCCAAGCGAACACTGTGAGCATGAACTTAAAATGTCAATGAGTTTATGAGCGCTAGTGTGTCTGTGATCGCAAATATCATACTAACTCAGAGCAGAACATGACATATTAGTGTTTCACACTCATTTTAGAGTCTACTGTAGAATATTAATGACTCTTAAGCCAATGTATTGATTTTTACTCTCCTGCCTTGACAGACACGGGGTCAAGCACAGACATCTTTTGCCACATGATGCCATTCTACAGCTACGACGTGCCTCACACCTGTGGGCCCGACCCTAAAATCTGCTGCCAGTTCGATTTCAAGAGGTTACCAGGTGGTCGGATAAACTGCCCTTGGAAAGTGCCACCCAAAAGTGTGGTGGAGGCCAATGTAGCAGAGAGGTGAGACACGTGGGGGTTGGTTTTCTGTCTTACTCCAAGTGGGTGGGTGGAGGTGACTGTGAATCTCCCCTGACTTTGTCTTGGAGAAAAAATTCTAAGATTACAGCTGGATAGATATTTTGATTGAACTTCTGTATCAGCAAAGCTCAGTTATTGCAGGTAAATCCTGTTTGGTGTTCAGTAGATCTGATAAGTCGATTGTCAAAAATGAATCTACTAATAATAATAATAATAATAACAAGCAGTTAACCATTTAAGTCATTCATTAAGCAAAAATGGTAATAATTGCTTGTTTTCTTTGTTTTAAGTTATAGTAAAATAACATGACAAACATTTGAAGAAGCTGGTTGGGCTTTAGCAAATTGCAATTGTGAGAGATAGTGTTTTTTTTTTTTATATTGTCTGACATTTTAGAGACCAAGCAGTCAATTAATTTAAAAAAGAACAGAGTAATCAATAATGAAAGTGATAGTTAAAAACAGCTGCAGTGTAAATGTCACCCTATCAGTTAAAAAGAAATGTCAAAACAGAAATACAACAAATATAAATCAGGTTATTTAAAATGATTGTTTAAAGTACATAATTTGCCAAACATGGAGAACTGACAAGGTTATTTTTCACCTATAAAGCATTCTGCTCAGTATTCACCATGCTTTAGTCTTATATAACCAAAGTTAAGGGATCCTTATCAAATAGTTTGTTTGTTCCTCTCCATGGTTATGTAAAAAAATAAACAAAGGAAAACAGTATCAGCCTTTCAGCATAGAATCGGAAATTGGCTCCAGGTACACACAGTCATACACAGCAGATTGGTCACTGCTGTTTATACTCTGCTATCTGTCCTGTTCCCTTACAAATAATCTTAACTGGAACTTGTGCCAATGACAACAGCCAGAGAAGGTGGCTGAACGGAGGGGCAAGGACAGAGTCTGCAGATAGTCTTGCAGCCACATTAAGCTGCTTTTAAAGGACCAAAAGAACTTTGCAGAGGACATATTTCAGTGGCTAATGGAAAATACCCCGAGGGCTAATTTGATCCTCCTCTTTCCAAGGTCATAGTGGTTTCCTACAGAAAGTGGTAAATGCAGAGCAGCAGGGCAGTTCAGATGCCAAGAAATCTGTCCACTCATTTTTTCCTCTTTCTTCTCAATCAGGGCACACCTGCTCCTGGATCAGTACCGTAAAAAGTCCAAACTCTACCGCAGTAAGGTACTTCTGGTCCCTCTGGGAGATGACTTCCGCTATGATAAGGCCCTAGAGTGGGATCAGCAGTACATCAACTACCAAAAGCTGTTTGACTACATGAATTCTCAACCAGAGATGCATGTGCAGGTGAGAAAAGAATTTGTCATCTGTCACAAACACTGCAGCCAAATATTTGTTTTTCGTTGTTTTTGTGC
Organism: Acanthurus tennentii; assembly: GCA_029783805.1. Taxonomy (NCBI): domain Eukaryota; kingdom Metazoa; phylum Chordata; class Actinopteri; order Acanthuriformes; family Acanthuridae; genus Acanthurus; species Acanthurus tennentii. Next base: position 10,042,229 of record JAPZDZ010000023.1, on the reverse strand, counting down.
CTCTCATGGCGGTGCACCAAGTGTCTCAGTGTACAACCTTTCTTGTGATAATGAATCATGCAGGGGCATTTTAACTTGCTGACAGAACAAAGAATCTGTCACGACTGCAGTTCAGAAGATGCCATGTAAGATGAAAAGCACATGCATAATAACAATCTTTTCCTCTTTGTTTTTTTCTGTGTGTGTTTTTTGTGTCATCTGTCTGGCTGCTCCTTCAGGCTCAGTTTGGGACTCTCACAGACTACTTCAACGCTGTTTATAAAGCACATGGAGTGGCTCAGGGATCCAGACCTACAGATTACCCGGTGCTTAGTGGAGATTTCTTTGCCTATGCAGACCGCGAAGACCACTACTGGACTGGCTATTTCACATCTCGGCCCTTTTACAAGAGCTTGGACCGTGTGATAGAGTCTCACCTCAGGTGGGGGAGATTCAATCCCACTTATTGACAGTGTTTAACAAGTTGTTTTCAAAATGTTTACATTTCTAGTCATTTTGATTACAGTGCATAATAGAATTTATTTTTTACATTTGTGGATGTATATAAACTCTCTTTAAATGTCCAAAAATTAAAAAGTTTTTTACAAGATTTTGAATATTCAGTATCTTCTTGTTGATTTTCCTCCAGAGGGGCAGAGATTCTCTACAGCCTGGCGGTTGCGAATGCGCGGCATGCTGGCATGGAAGGGCGCTATCCGGTCTCAGATTATGCCCTGCTGGTGGATGCGAGGCGGTCTGTTGGCCTCTTCCAGCATCATGATGCCATCACTGGCACAGCGAAAGAGAATGTTGTCATTGACTACGGAACCAAGTAAGCATCCAATGGTTTAGAAAAAAACTGATTGGTCAAATCCAATTCTTAAAGCATTCATTTTTTAAAAGAATTTAAATGAAATAGAAAACTGTGCCTCCTCTTTTTAATCCTCTTTTTCTGGCTAATTTTAACTTACCCGATCGATACTTTAAAACGGAAAAACAAGCCCTCTGTTGTGACTGTTGCAGTGAGCCATCGATTCCTCCTTCTCCCTAGATTACTGCGGTCACTCATCGGTCTGAAGAGGGTAATCATCAATGCTGCTCATTTCCTAGTGATGAAGAACAAGGAGTTTTATCGCTTTTACCAAACGGAGCCCTTCCTAGAGACCGTAAGAGGAAACGTGAAGCGGAACTTCACCCAGCTGTTAGAAACACTGTCATATTTTGTTTCTTGTGTGAGTACTGAGGTTATTTTCTGTGCTTTTCTGTTTTTCATCTTGTAGGATGACAGGCGTGCCACTCAGGACTCTCTGCCTCAGCGCACTCTAATCGAGCTGGACCCAGCAGGGCCGAGGTATTATCTGCATCCCCTCGCTCCTTTCACCCCCCCCACCCCCCCTCCACCATCCTGTGCTTCTGATTGCTTTTTTCCCATCCCTCTACCAGGTACCTGGTCCTGTTCAACCCCATCGAGCAGGAGCGGCTGTGTGCGGTGACTGTTTTGGTCAACACGGTCAGGCTGCGGGTGCTTACTGAGGATGGACAGACCCTCCCTGTGCAGCTGAGTGGTCAGTGGAGCTCTGCTAGTCAAATAAGTGCAGAGGTATTTGAGGTAAGAGGCTGATTTCAAAGGTCTCTTCTAAACTGTATCTATAATGGATCCGTTCAGTTAAAAGACTGCTATGTACTCAAAGCATTTTAAAAGCACTTACAGCCCAGAACAGAGCTGGTATAGTCACATGCTAACATTGGAAAAAAATAGACTTCAAACCTATTTTAGAAAGCACAACTGCAGATATAAAAAGAGTTGTACCAATCTTTTTGTGGCTACAGAGTGAGTTGTAAAATTATATAAATTGCTTTAAGTGAAGTAAATTGAGTCAGCTCCTGCTTAGGCTAAAGACTACAGGTTTTAAATCTAAAAGAATCTGAGAGTAATGTGAATTTCCTAGATCTCTGTAGCCTACACATCCTGTCTGCTTGAGGCTAGCAGCTCGAGACCCCTCAGTCAAGCCTAGCTACGAGCATTAGGGTTCATTCAAACCAAATCAAGGGCTGCTGCTAAAAAGCACAGGATAAATAAGACAATGTATCTGGTTCTGCTGCATCAGGGTTGTCCATTGTGACCTAAATATGTTACAGGAGTGCAGTGTTAAGTCAGTGGTTTACTCTACCATTTCTGTATACCTCTTTTTTATATTGCCAAGTGAGCTGAGTATTATAAAATATGCATTAAAAAAACTAAAATGACAGTACCAACACTTTTACACTACACCTCTGCACATCTTTGCTTCTTCAGGACACAAAATATTGACTCAAAATTGTGGTGGACAAAATTCTAAGTTGTGAGATTGATAATTTGACCACTGACTCCTCCTTATATGTCCATGTGTGAAAGACAAAAGTGTTTGCAAAATGAATGTATGTTTTGCAATGAAGGAATAAAATGAAAGTACTTAAAATAGAACAGCATTTTGGATAAAAAGCCTAAACTCTAAATAGAGTTGTGAGTTCCCTCCTTTGCTATGTGGTTTACGCACAAGATAGCACTATAACTTGTGTTGTTTTCCTCCTGTTCACAAAAGAGAAGAGAAACGTCACAAACTCATTAAAACAGCTCAAATGGTATCTTCAGTCTGTAAGAGAAAAAAAATCCCATTAATTTCACCACAGCTCTGTAGATTAATGCATTTTAACAAATGAATTTATGAATTTAAATGAAACTGAAATACAAACAGCTTCATTAACACCATTTCTCATCACATTTTAATTAAAGCGCAGTGGAACTAATATGCAAATGCTTTTAACTTTTAATGAACACCTTATGGTCAACACTAGTGTTCAGATTAACAAAAAAAAGAGGAGGCAGCGTTGTAAAACACAACCTTTGCTGTTTTTTCCACAGTTTTTTGTGTGTGTGTGTGTGAATGTGTGTGTGAATGTGTGTGTGAATGTGTGTGTGAATGTGTGTATGTGTGTGAATGAATGCTGTAATTTTATTATTTCTTTGATACTCCATCCAGGCAACATTCATGGTGCGTCTTCCACCCTTGGGTCTGGCTGTCTTCCATCTTTACGACTCTCCCGACTCGCCCATGACCCTCCGTTCTGACACCCTGCTCAGGCTGACCGGACGGGGTGTCACCGCCAGAGCCGCCGACCCGCTCCCCATCCGCTCGCAGCTGGCCGACCCTCAGACCTTCTACATCAGCAGTCAGTCCCTCACACTGGGCTTCTCTGGAACCACGGGCCTGCTGGAGGTCTGCATTTTATTGACTCTCACCTCTATCGACTCCATATCTGAATTAACGATCTGCTCGTCTATTTTAACTTTGATCTTTTGAAGGAAAAGACGCCACAAGCTTGATTTCCCAATAAACCCTGGCTGTTTGATCAAAGCGAACATAGCATGTCTTGTTGCTACTCAAACTTGCTTTCATCTCTTTTCTAATACTGTCCTTTTTTTTCCCTCTGCGCTCTCTTCTCTTACGGATTTTTCATCTACAGAGTATCAAGCGTAAAGATGATCCTCAGGAAGTGAAGGTTCAGATGCAGTTCATGGTCTACGGCACTCGTCCGTCTAAAGACAAAAGTGGGGCTTACCTCTTCCTACCTGACGGAAAAGCGAAGGTATTCTCTCAGTTGTTGCATCTCAGATGTTTACTTGCCTCTCAGAAGGCTTTGATAGGGTCCCCCTCGTGTATTGTGTCATTGTATCGTGCTGGGGCGCCTGGGGCAGGAAGCCAGGCAGGCTGGGTGCTGCTTCATCTTTTTCTTTAAAGACAGCAGAGTGTACGGGCTCAGTTCCCACACTGTTCTTAATCAATTATGCTGTTTGTGGCTTCCCCTCTTCTTTCAAGCATTCTCCCTCTCCCAGTTTTAGTAGTTATTAAGTCTCCGTGCAGGCGACAGCTGTGGCTGAAGGCATTGTGTCTTTGGTCTGTCTGTCCACCCATCTGTCTGTCCCATGTTTGTGAACAGGATATCTAAAAAAAGGGCTTGAGGGAACTGAGTACCACTTACACTTAGAACTGAACTGATCGATTTTGGTGGTCAAAAGTCAAGGTCATGTGACCTCATGTCCATCTTATTTGCACTTTATCAGAAACGCCTAAAGGGAATTTCATTATATCTGTCAGAAACTAGGACTTAAGAATAAACTGATGAGATTTTGCTGGTGAAAGGTTACAGACAGTGTGACCCTCAAAAAACCTTTTGGCCATAACTCAAGAACTCATGATAATTATGACAACATTTTATACAATGTCTGAAGGATAAAATTTTCTTTTTTTTTCCATTTTATATTCAAAAGGTGAAAGGTTAAATTCACTCTAATAACATAATGTTCTGCAAAAAAAGAGGTGAGCTTGAGTCCATATTTCACATTTTGAATACTGAATTGGTGACAGTAATCTTGGGTTCTCACCTTGAAACTGTGCTGCTTGTGAAGTTCTTTTGTGCTGCTGGGTTGAAAAAAATGTGTGAAGCATCCAGGTTTAAAATTTTTAGCTTCTTTGCAGCAACACTCATATTTGAAGCATTGAAGTCCACACTAAGCTCATCTGTTTCACTTATTCTGAGCTTCAGATGATTGTTGCTGCACCGTGTGATGCAGCTTTCTTCCAAATGAAACAACACAATTCTACCGTAAAGTTATTCACTAAAATAGTGTTTTTAAAAATAGCAATAACTTTCTCTTAACACCTCAAATAAATTGCTTTCAAGTCTTAGTACTGATTATATATATTATTGTTGTTATTATGATATTTATGATTCCGGACAGACATGGATGTGAACTAAAACTTGATTGGTTGGTGTGGTGGTAATTCTATTTCTGCTCATGACTCGACTTGTCATGTCTTCGCACTAGTGAGGGTCATGGACGTAGGCAACATGTTTGCAAATCGTCTGTGCAACTGTCCATCCCATTCTTGTGAGCACGATATCTCAATGACACCTAAAGGGGAATTTCTTCTAATTAAACACAAATGTCCACTTGGACTGAAGAATGAGCTTGCGGTTTGGTCAAAGCTCAACACAACACATTTTTGGTTCTACTTCAAGAAGTACTTTGCTGATTATGACCAAATTTCACACAAATGTCTGTTAGCATAGAGTAACACAGTGAAGATGTTTCATATCCAAAAAGGTCGGCCATGGATATAAAATGACACTTGAGTGGTTGGTGGAGTCACACAGCCGCAATGCAGTAATTCGAGCATTCTTCCTGCTTTCAGCCCTACAACCAGAAAGAGCCCCCCGTGGTTCGCGTTGTGGAGGGGCCGCTCTTCTCAGAGGTGGTGGCACACTACCAGCATTTCCAGCAGGCCATTCGAATCCACAACGTGCCAGGTAATAGACACACAACACTGCACAGAACTGCACAATCAGTTCAAATGGCTTTTCCAAAAGCATTTTAGGCACCAGATGGTATAATACAATGAGGACCAGCATGTTTGTCAAAATTGAAATTTATAATATAATGAGATGCTTTTTTTCCCCCCGTCAGCTGCATATTTTTAACTTTTAAAGCAGGCAAATGCAAAATACCTTTTGCAAATACTACCTGCAGGTCATGTTTTCCCCGTCACTTTACAATCAGTGGCCTGATTTAGGGTTTTTTTTGGTTTTGCATTTTCAGGTGTGGACGGGTTGTCTATAGACATCACCACCATGGTGGACATCAGAGACCAGACCAATAAGGAGCTGGCAATGCGACTAGTCACTGACATCCAGAGCGGAGACGTCTTCTACACAGATCTCAATGGCTTCCAGGTCAGTCTCATCCTCTGTAATAAGAGAGAAGTAACTTTTATTTTTTTTGTGTGCTGTCAGATTACAATAACAGTTACATTTTTGGTGATTAGTGCCTAAATGTTTTGGATTTAATGGCATTTTTCAAATCAACTACCTCTAACATGTTCATGATGATAGTCCAGATTCAACGTGTTTCAGTTTACGTCCATCAGTTTTACATAATGTGTCCTTCTGTGTGTGATCTTTTCTTGTAGATACAGCCTCGACGTCGCTACCTGAAGCTTCCCCTGCAGGCTAACTTCTACCCCATGCCCAGCCAGGCGTACATCCAGGACAGCCATAACCGCCTCACGCTGCACACAGCTCAGTCTCTGGGTGTCAGCAGCCTGGAGAGTGGTCTGTATTTTATCACATTCTCTGTAAATGTAGTGAAGTTTTCATTAGTTTTCATTATAAAGGTTGCCCCTGAAATCCATTTTTCTCATTTTTCTACCTTCAACCTGTTATGGAAAAGCATTGTATTGAAACACAATGGCAGCGTCTCTCTCTTGTATATCCAGAGGCTTTCAGGTTCATGCTCTTACGTTAATGTACTGAGCTGATCCTTTTATTATTGTAATGTGAATAATGATGGTGTTTTTGAAGGAACACTGGCTAATGGTCTCTATCTTCATCGGCTGGTGTCTGAATTTTAATATGGAGGATTCGTACAAAAGCAGTTGTCCTTGCCTCTTGTCTTCCTCCTCCCTCAGGCCAGCTTGAAGTGATCATGGACCGTCGGCTGATGCAGGATGATAACCGTGGGCTGGGCCAGGGCCTGAAGGACAACAAGAAGACAGCCAACCGTTTCCGCCTGCTGCTGGAGAGGAGGTCGACAGGCAACAAGGTCAGTGAGATAATGTGGCGAGCCCTCTTGAAATTCCCGCACATCACATCAGACTCTGTGGTGCTAAATGACTCTGTGCAAGGCCGCGGAATAAAAGAATGTTTTATCCTTGAATCTGTGTTCATTAACACCTTTCTTCATATGTCTGTTTTTTCCCGACACTCTATTAACACTCCATCTGTCTTTTGTATCCTCTCCTCTCTAACTTTTTCCATTCTCCTTTTTCTCTGCTTCATTACTTTCAGCATGATGGCGTCTTTGCCAAACTCTCCTCCTTGTTTCATTCTTTTTTCTCCAAAATCTTGACTGACGGAGTTCAAGAGGTAATATTGCCATGGCAACAGTGAGGATGCTTGTTAGCCTGCATCATAGTCTGTACTGTAGCTCCAGTTCCTCTCTTTTTTTTTTTTTTTGCCTTCCTCCACCCCATAGCCCTTGCCAAACCGGTCCATCTTTACGACAGCGCCATTGAAAGTAACAAATGACACAATTTATCAAGTAAATGAAGACGCATTGGCAGGGGATGGAAAGCATTGGTTGCAGTTTTATCATCCAGCTCTGTGGAAGCTGATGGTACTTGGGATAAAGTTGTCGCAAAACATCAAACATCATGTTTGAATCACAACAATGCCATTAATTTAAAAGAGACATCACAGCGCTGTGGCTGCAAGAAACACAACACAGATGGATTAGTACATTAGTACTGTGTCCAGACTAGAATTAGAAATACACCTTGTGTGCTGACAAAGTAATTAGAACCTATTCCTCATGTAGTGCTGTAATAGCAAAATAACGACTCACTTATGTTGTAATAGCAACAGTGCCACTTAGCACAGCCACTTAAACCTGTCTCTGCCCTCCTACAGATGATGGACAGTGCAACGAATAGCTTCCCGTCCATACTCAGTCACATGACCAACGCCTATTTGAACCACGAGGTCTTGGCGCTGCCCGTTCTTCCCAAAAGACGCGGCATCCCTCCTCTGCAAACCTTCGCCCCTCTCAAGTCCATCCTGCCCTGCGACTTCCACCTGCTGAACCTGCGCAGCATCCAGAGCCAGGTGACAAGACTTCAAAATAAATACACACACATATGAACTTTGGTTTAGATATGTGCATTGACTAGACTTGGTGTGTGTGTTTGTGTGAGCAGCAGGACCCCAACTCTCCATCGCCGTACACAGCCTTGATCTTCCACCGACTGGCGATGGACTGTGGCCTCGAGCCTCCCAACTTGGGCTTCAACTGCACCACCACACAGGGACAGGTAAGGATGGAAACATGCTGACACACCCACACACTCCCGCTAAAGCACAAGACAGAAACAAGACAAATAACCCCCCCCAAGGAACCAGTCTGCTGTGTTTGCCTGAAAACTCTCCATCCTCTTTGTTTTTCCTTCCCTACATTTAGGAAGAATTGATTGAAAATTAAATGGCTTATTTTAGATCGATGAGAGAATACAGGATATAAATCAGCTATCTACAACAGCGCAATGCACCAATAATAATTTTATAATGTAACAATATAACACTGTTAGAGGCCATTGTGCATAATGAGTACTTTCACTGTTAGTAGATTGTTAATTCTTCTCTGTTTCAACCTCAGTGAAACTTTGAGCGCAGGTTTTTTTTTTTTTTTTGAGTTTTTGGAGATTTTTAAGGTGTGTTTTTGCTGTTTCAGTGAATAAGCGGAAAACTTTGTTTTGTACCAGCTTTGGGCTACACTTGGAATTTCCTATTCCCTGTGTTAGAGTTCTCACTTCCATAAGTTTGGTGTGTTTTTAAAGCCCTTGGCCTTCTCTCTCTCTCTCTCTCTCTCTCTCTCTGTAGCTGAGTGTATCGGGACTGTTCAAGAACCTGGACCTGCAGCTGCTGCAGCCCATGTCCCTGACTCTGATGCACTCCAGCACGCCTCTGGCCAACGACTCCAGCATCAGCCTGGATCCCATGGAGATCTCCGCCTTCAAGCTCAAACTGCGCTAAAAGCCATCTGGACTAAGAGAGGCAATAAAAAACCCACCAGACTCGTTGGACCAAGAACCAGGCTCAGGCCAGGCCACAGACTGGCAACAGAGGGTCTGGGTCTCTCAAGCAGAACCACAAATAATTACAACCTGAACAGGAAGGGGCCTTTGTAACAGGACTGACTGCACAGCAGGGGGCAGGCCATAGCTGTTACTGTGGAAGCCTCTGAGAGCAGCAGAACTCGGGGGATGAACTTGCAGCTGTTCCAAAACGAGAGAGACTGCCAGGACCGCTCATCAGATACAACCGTGTATCTGTTTGTCTCTGTAATCGAAAATGAAATCTCATTAAGTTCTGCTTTGGAAGAACTCATATCTTTTTCTATCTTTGCTCCATCCTGGCCTGAACTACTGAATGTAAATATCCCAAATGATTTGGGGCGGGAAGGGGGACTGGTGCCACATCAGAGTGCAATTTGCAAAGCTTTATTTGTTGTATGGGGTTTTTCATTACCTTTTTTTTTTAATGTACCCAATGGAGGAGACACAAATCACAGCATTTTTGTTTCTGTACTTGTCGATGTCATGTTGACTGCAGCTGATTTTATTTGATTATTTGTGACAGACGCGAATGCAGCACAGAGAATGTGCAGCCTCCTCATCTCGAACTCGTGAGCTGCAGCTCTTCAAGCTTTCGCATGTCAAAGAATCGGTTTCCACGCGCTAAAAATGTGATCATTAATCATATCAGATGACTCTTTACCTTCTTTTTTGCCGCCTCTGTTGCAGATAGACATTATTTTCATCACTTTTTTTATTTCTCCCCAGAACTTTTTCTTTACTGATGAGAAAACCAAGGAAGGTTTGTGCATTTGAAAGCCCCTGTCTGTCATTCCTGTGCTTCACTCCACTGCAGAGGGTGGTGTTGTTTACCATGCATTATGCAGTAGAGGACTAGACAAAGACAATACCTCATATACCATACGACAGATATATCAGTATGTGTGTGAGAGTGTCTGTAGAGTATATTGATGTGAAAACTTGAGGGTATTTTCTGGGGGGAGGGGGGTTACATTGTGCACTATCAGGGACCATTCAAAGTACTGTTGGGTGTCATCAATCAGTTTGGGTGTCCATGTCAGGCGGTCTGTCATATCATTGCAGGACAGTGGGAGCATGCAGTTAAAGACAAGAATAAATTAAAATGTAGTTCACCCAAATAACAATAATAGACACATTAGCTCAAGTGGTATTTGGTTATGCAGATAAATTTCATACGTCTCAGACACCAGATCATGTCTTAGCTACTTGATTTATAGAAACAGCAATCCAGTTTTTTTCTTTTTATATTTTCAACTGAAATGCAGCGCGTTACTTGTTTGAGAAGCTGAATCAAAGAATATTTGGTCTTTTTTGCTCTGAAATAATTCCACATAACCAATGCAATGATCATCTAAATTGTTTATAATTTTATCTTAATAGTTGCAGAACTTGATGGGCCTCTTAAATTTTCTACCACCATCTGAGTAAAATAAAGCTGAATGGAATTTAATTTTAGGCTTTCACTGCATTCAAAAAATGTTTCATTTACAAAAAAAACCCCAAAAAACAGCAGCTGGTCTTTCCTGAAACCACGTCCATGTCCCTACAAATCATCAGATTTGAATAGAAGGGAATTCAAAAATTGCCTTTACCCAGAAAGAACCTCTTTTGTAGCACATACTTATTCAAGGCAGGTTTGGACATGGAGTGTTGTGGAAGAAGGGATAAAATTGCACTCTAGAAAAATGCTTGATTTTTTTTTTGTGTGCCGTTGCACACTATTGAATGACACTATGTTGCACAAAGAAATGAAAATGGAGGAGCTGCTCTCAGCTGAATTACAACTAACGAAATTGTGGGGAAACTGCTTCACGAACACCCCGGAATACAAAAAATAACTTGAAGGTTTCAAAAAAA
>JAPZDZ010000023.1:10013948-10024607 GCA_029783805.1 Acanthurus tennentii | reverse complement strand
GTATTTTTTCCAAGCTAGTACGCTTGTGGGAGTTTCTGTGCATGAGTAAAACTGAGGTACACACACACACACACACAACCCCCAAAGACCTACACACACACACACATTGTGTTTGTCTGGGTGTGTGAAAGAGACAGAGGCAAAGAGATTCATATTAGGGCCTGGCTGTTGGTGTGTCTAGCGATGTGTTTTACTGTGTACCTGGGGAACAGCAGGGTGGAGCGTGTGCCCAGTGGGCTGATGAGATGAATGGCCAATTTTCCTCTCTGGTTGTGGGAGAGAGTGAGGCGAGCCTGAACGTGTTCCAAGGAGCTGACATACTCCGGTCGTCCCCAGCAGGCATCCACGCTCTTGCTGAACACCAGCTTGTTCCCGATGTCTCTGCAGGTTTGACAAGCAGAAGGGAGAGTGGTTAATGTTGTGTGGCTGCAGAAACGGACACAGACAATAGCGCCGTGCTACAAATTTACTCGGCTGTCCCAGCTCCGAGCGGAATACGCTGACATCTATCAGGCTGAGCCGGATGATAGAAAAGCGAGTGCTCATAATGAAACTGAGACTCACAGTGGTTGACAAACAAATATAAACACATACACACATATGCAGTGCTTCAAGTCACCCCTCTGACCTTGGTTCTGTGAGCATAGTGTGAACACACTGATGCTGTGGCCCCACTGTGGTCCAGTTCTGTGCCAAGGCCACCATTGCACCGGCATCCAGGAGCCCATAACCATAGGAATGACTCACTGTGGAGAAAAAAAATGCAGGGAGCAAGAGAGTGGCAGGTTGGTGGGAGGTGGTGATGAGATCGCGTTGCAGAAAGAGAAATTAGCATCTCAGCTTTCCAAGCTTTACAGGAATACTGATGTATTATATTTATTCCTCATTCCTGAGCCCACAATCTTTAAATGTAATTCTTGGAAATCACACACTGACCTGTACAGTTCATCATTTGACGTCTAGAAACTTGAAAGTCCAACTGAAATCATATTTAGTCTTTGCATTTTCAATGAAAAAATAATGTGTATTTTTTTTTTTATATTAAATATTTTTTTTGTCATTTAAAGAAAAAACAAGGTCTTAGAGAAATCCATAAACACTTATTTTTATCTCAGCTCGCTGGAGGGACGAGTCAAGTCTGTGTTTGATTGACAGCAGCTGGCAGGCTAAACCCCGGCAGGAGAACGAGAGACAAAGTAAACAAACCTACGCTGTAGCAGACATGTCATGGGCAGACAGCAGGTTGTAGGCAGTGGTACTGGAGAGTCAGAACCACTCCAGCATGGATCTGGACCAAAGTGATATGTGCATGTAAGTTTAATGTGCTGCAGCTCAGCAGCTTATTAGCACCTTATAATTATCTAGCCTGGAAAATCACATGAGTGGTGCAATTTTTTTCCTCTCTGCTGCGACTGTTTGTTAGGTGGCAGAGGACAAAGCCTGTGTGTATTGTGAGACACTGTTCAGGGTCTACGGCTCTTACGGATCTTGTCGTCTGGCTGTCAGTCACTGTGACTGTCTGCCCATAGAAGAACACTGACAATAAGATAATGCAAAAATGAAATGTTATATTCCAAATTGACTTTCATTTGTGTTCAATCACTTGAAAATAGGAATATTTGTGTTTTCATTACCTTATCATGAGCTTTTTATATCCACAGAGGGAGTGGGTCATCCTCCATACTGCACTGACATATTTCCACAGAAGCCCTGAACGAACAGCTAAACACCGGCTCTAAAGAGGGTCTTTCACTTTTTTTTTGCCAGTTTCATGGCCACATAGGTTTTCCTGCATGCTCGGCAGGGGAGGGTGAGCAGAGGGATTTTCAGTAGGGTGCAGCTTTACAGCTCGATGCAACACACAATACCTTTAATGCATAGCAAATACAGAGACAAGATAAGCATTTTGCCTGGCTTAATGGAACCATGTTTTCCATGTATGTGCACATGTATACAGAGCACCAGAGGTGTTTTGATTTAATGCCTGCAAAAACAGTAGGTGCTGTAATAAAACCCAAAAATGAAAAACAGAAATTTCCCCTTCGGGGTCTCTGATTCTTTCTCAGAGGCGATAAGTGATCATAGATAAGATTTGAATGCTGCAGCACACAAAAATGATAATGAACTCTCCACCAAATATGAGTCATGTGCTAACAAAAAAATCTTGTTCTGTGCTCAGAATGTCCCATTGTTTGCGCAGGACAGAGGAATAAATACAATGCCACATACAGTAATACCATCTGGGATCGATTTGGACTAAGCCTGCTTCTACCTCTGCGTCCCACTCCGTTGGTCTTCCAGTCTATGGCGCTGAGGTGACCAGGCTGGGACGTCCTCACCACCAGATGCTGCATGTCCCTCCAGGTCAGGTTCATGCTGCAAAGACATACAGAGGAAAGCAGAGTAAACCTCACTGACATTCGGTCATATAATAGCTGAGGGAATTACTTTCTACATTAGGCACATTCAGAGAGACTTCGGGTTTCATTGACCTTAACTGTACAACAATACAGCAGAGAAAATGTGAGGAGCTTGGGGAATGTAGAAAAGGTCAGGAATCTGAAGACACATTTGAAATGTGATCCATCTGAGAATATACAGCCAGGACAGCCATACATTTATGAAATATTACACTGAGATGTGGAGGAAGTCCTGAGGGGTATGTCAATCCACCACAGCAAAGGTAAGGCCCACATTATAGTTTTAACACCAGCGTAGAACACCGGTATTAAAGGTACATCATAACCTATTGTGTTAAAAGGTCAGAGAACACGGTAAAACAGTGGAGACTACACTGTGGAGGACTGTGTCTGGACCACTCTGTAATGATAGTTTTTAATGAGGTCTGGGACTGTGGGATTGGGGTCACCTTCCACACGGTGGAAACCAAATAAAATACTGTCTTTTTCATTTTCAATAAAGATTTATTAAGAAGCACAGCACAGCAGAGAAACATTCTGGAGAAGCCTTTGAGTCACCAATAAGGAAAACACTGCTCCGTGGGTTAAAATAATCAAACCATGAATCACACTGGTGCAACACCACAGACGACAGAAATAGAAACATGGAATTGCACTGCGGCGCATCACCTCTACATCAGCAGTCACATCTTGCATCCTCTCATGTGTTATTAATGGACAAGATCCCGCATCTACTCAATGTCACCTCTGCTGAGAGCGGAGGGGTAAAATAATAAAATAAATAAAACACCAGGACCAAAACTGTCTGCCTATTAAATGATTCCATCTCTGTGAATTCCAGTGTGGTCCCAGTCTGATAAACTAGCTACCCTGTTATTACTTCTGCCTGTCAGGAGGCAGGTGACTTTAGCTTGGTGATGAAAGTGAGATACTTTAAATGGTGTAAAACAAAGCTGCCAGTCATCGCCCTTCTCTTATGATCGGGGGTGACAGTGCTACGATGAACCTGAGATCCATACCTGAACTGAAACCAGGCTGCTAGGTAATACTGGATTTGCTTTGACACCTGTCAGCTTATCGCTAATGGGGAAAAGAAGAAAAATTACGTGTCAGTGAAGGACTGCTGACTGATAAGAGGACTTATTGCACACAAGATATGACTTAAGATACCAACACAATGGAGAACACATTAGAGCTGCTGACAGAAACTTGGAGTCAGACACCTGGAGTCCTAAATGAGTGATAATGAGAGACGTTTTCAAGTTCGGAATCTTCACTACAGGCCCTACAGGTATTCAGACGTCTGTGTGGGTTGCAGCTGCTGATTTGTCTTGCTAATTAACTGATTATCAAAAGCTTAATTTGCTGAGGAAAGAATTTCGGGGCTGGGATTTAGGCCAACGCCGACTCCCAGACACCCGTGCACACTTGCAGACGTTAGTGCGTGCACTTCAACACTTCCACACCTACCAGCACTGCACAGTTGAGCATACTAATCACATTTACCATGAAATGTGTTTGAAAAAGTGTTAACTCCCTTTATTGTGTAATTAAAAATAGCACTGTTTTCAAAAATAGCTGTATTGTTGTAGGACGAGGCTGTGTTATTCTCACTCACTTAGCCTCCAGAGCCAGAGCGATGATCCCAGCAGCCAGTGGGGCCGAGGCGGACGTCCCCGTGTGAGAGTCGGTGCATTTTTGTCTCAGGTCTGTGGTCACCTTAAAGACAGGAGAAGAGAGAGGAACACAGTTAATATGACACATTGCGTTTTCCATTTCAGTATGACTAAAGTTCACGGTGAGAGAGGTTGAGAGGGGAGGGCCGGGGACAATGGGAGCTCTGCCTGCGGTGGTGGGTGACACAAAAGAAGGGGGAGGAGGAGGAGACAGGAGGAGGAGAGAATGGGTAGGTAGGTTCAGTCTCAGGTCTGTGGATCCCTGCCAACGGGTCACAGTTTGGGGCAGTGAATGTCAGCCAAATCAGCCCAGCCAAGGCGGGTGGTTGTGGTGAGACAAAGTATGTTAGCACTCCGGGTTTACCTCTGCTCTCACTCTCTGCCACTGCCAGAGAGCTAATGAGGCCCGTCTGGTTCACGATGGGACGCATCAGAAATGACAAGAAGCCAAAAGGGCAAAGCGAGCTGTGAAGGTTAGGGACAGATTCTTGGTTTGCAACTTTTGGTCTGACAGATTGTGGCACTAATGACCTTTATCTGCAGAGAGAAGCCTGCGTGTCAGGGGAGAAAAACAAAGAGAAGGCAGGTGTTTGTGCCGACCAACCGTTCGATCACAGATTTTGATAAAACAACACTGAAAAACTGACACAGTTTATCATTTTTTTTTTGCATTTTATTGACTGATTTAATAGGGGGAACAAAAAAAATTATAAATCCATTGACAGGATATTTTTGAGTTTAGAATTGGTAAAGAAATCTATTGAGAAAACAGGCCAAGCTTCTGCTGATTCAATCTTCAACGGATAAATCAGTTATGGACGTGACGGTTTGTTGCAGCGTCACACTCATTATGTTCTAACTTTTGCAAACACTTTGTGAAACTACTTTCATTTTCTAAATACCAACTCACACATATCCAGCGCCTCGAGAGATGTCAGGGGAACAATTCTGTCCTCTGAATGAGTCTGCATAGGATTTGTTGAAATGCCTGATCCTCTCGCAATTTCACAGTTTAGACACAAATAACGTCCCACCCACAAAAACTCAAACTGACCATAAATACAGTTCTTGGGTAAAATAAATCTGAATAAATTCTGATACAGGAAATTACAGCTTCTGACCAATTGAGCACCAATGCAAAGCAATTGCTGTTGTACATGTTAAAATGGATTCAATTTCATCCATTTGATGAGCTGTGTTTGTTTGCCTACAGCATGCCACTGGTGTATTGTGGAGGGAATGGCAGATTTATAGTTGTTTCATGTTATTCTCTGTCCCCGAGGCGAGTCTTTCTTCAGCTGACAAGCAGCTTAAAGGGAAAAAACATGGCATGTCTCAGTGTTTGTCAGATTGGCTCATTGTACCCAACACATCAATCACTATAATTGTGACAGTTTTTGGACATGTTTTTTATTTTATTTTAAAGAGACAAGATTAATATGTGAGTTTAAAAGGGGTTCATTTTGGATGTACCTGCATCAACCTCTGGCTGACTACTGAAGCCAACGCAAGGTGTGAGAGGTACGGTTATTTTTGCAATACTGACATTTACAGTGCCCGACTGAAGTGTACAAACAACCTACACAAAATCTAAGATGTTGATAGTGTTACTGTGAGTGTGTGCACGGATCTACACCCACTATCTGTTTCTCCCCCGGGTTTCCGGAGCTGAAGGTGGTAGCGAGGGTGGAAGAGCAGGGCTCGCTGTACCACGGCACGTTGCCGGACTGCGTGGTGCTGCTGATGGACAGGGTGTAAATGCTGTTGGTGTAGCCATCACAGTTGCAGTTGTCCTGCTCCCGGCCGCCGTTCCCCGATGCCCACACAAAGATGGAGCCCAGTCTGCCACGTCCCTGTGGTATAGAAACATGTACAGGATACGCTCATTAAGTTGTAATCTGCAGACACACACAGACAGGTTAACATGAGCTGTTTGAAATGTGAAAAATTGCCTTTGACAAAGAACATTTGTCTCACTGCTGAAACGCTTTGTCACTCATGTTCTTTCATTCAGCTTCAGGCACAACCCTTATTAATACATCTTGATGTCAGGCAGCAAAACAACAGGTAACAAAGAGAAGAAATGTCATTACAAAATCTACTCAAGCTGTATATAATTTATAATCCTGATAAATGATAAGATGACCTCTGACAGTGTTGCAAGGTGTTCCTTAAGTACACACACTGTATGAGGCATACAAGTAGTCCGGGATTCTATAGATCTCAGGCTGGTTTATATATTAGATTGAAGTTATACAAAAATTTCTGCAGAACAACAGTGTCTTTTGCAAACACAGAAAAATCTTCTCTTAGCGTGCTCCTTTTGTTCCATGACACAAATGCATTACATGCATATATCTCAGGCAGATAAGTCTGCTGGAGCTCTTTTTGCTGGAATACCCCAGAAATCAATGGATTGTCTTCTGCTTCTGCAAAACACAGCTGCCAGGGATCATGAGCTGCAAGAAGGTTTTGCATTAATTTAGTCCTCCCCGCACTGGTTACCTATGGCCTTTAGAATAAATTTTTAAACTAAACTGCTTATTTCTAGGCACGGGTTGGCCTGAGTTCATCCTACATGGATGACCTTCTTCCTCCAAAAACAGAGTGAACAGTAGCTTGAGGTCTGCTGACCAATTGTTAGGAACTATTCCCTGTGCCGGGACGGAGACAGAGAGAGAGGGCATCTACAGTCATACATCTCTGAAACAGCCTCAGGGTGGAGAATGACCTCAATGTCCTTTTGTCAAAGTCTTAAGGCTTGAAACATACTTCCTGTGCTGAACGTCCGAGGACAACTGCAGAGTTATTTCTGTCCCCAATGCATGCAGCTCCATTCCTATCACTATTTTTTCTCCTTTCTTGGTTTTACATTACAAGCATTTTTAAAAAAAAACTGTCACTGTCCTTTAATCAAGGGCTGGGCCCTCTCTTTATCTTTTCATTTTGGTATTTTAAGTAGAGTTATATATGCGCTTTAAGCCTGAAGGAATGAAAAACTCCATCATTCTACTTTTTTCAGTAAAAACTGTAAAATAGATCAAACCTTTTTCTTCCCACATGTTTTGCTTAGTTGACACCAAACTTACTCAAGAAACAATCCAACCAGACTTTTTAATGAAACCTATAGAGAATTTAAAAAATGCCTTACTACAACAAGTGCTGTAAACAATACTGCAAAAAAATTAACAGCTTTATAGATTAATGTAGTGATTTTAAGAATTGAATATTTAACATGAACTTTTTGACAAAATTATGAATCCAACACTCATTTCAACAAAGGCAGTAAATGAGACACTTAAATTGTTAGTTTCTTAGTTATGAAATAATCACTCTTTGTTAAAATACATTTCAGACATCTCTCTGCTGTCTAAAGGAAGTGCACGAGATGTGCACAGAATTTTGTCTTGCAAACAGAATTTTTGACAATAGTTTGAAATCTGCCTTTACATGCAACCCTGAGCAGTTTCAGACTGTGCCAGAAATGTTGAATAAGAATGAAGCAGAGTAAACTTCTGAAGGAGTGAAAGCCAACATCACGCTGTGTGAGCCAATCAGCTGATCAGGGCAAGAAAGGCTTAGCAGCCCTGCTATGAGGGAGTACAAGGGCTTCCTTTGCACTTGAAAATGGACAAAACTCACACAACCACACAGACCAGCTGTGATCACCGCAAAGCCTGAGTGTGACTGAATCATCTTAGAGTCAGAGCGTAAAGCCTTCAATGGTTTCCCACATAGCAAGTAGCTCAAAATGATCATGACCTTGCAATGGGATCTAAGGTTTTGGGTTCAAACCCTGAGTGATGCTAATGACCACGTCAATTCTTATGTAGTCAGATATCACGCTTGTGATCCCCTGCCTCTCATGTTTCAGGCCTAAAATACATGAATACATGTAGACAGGAACTTTTTGAAACATGGGTTTTTTTCCCTCCCCAAGCTCTGTTTTAAAAAAAACTCTATTCAATGAAAACACAAACAATACCATTGAGGCAGTGAGATCTGAACAGTTCTGTTGATGAACCACTCTATACATCTCCTTGTCTGCCTCCTCTTCTTCTCTTTTCTTCTAAAAATGCCAAGTTCTGGTTCATGTTTAAGGCTCAGATCTCCTCTCCTTGTGTGGCAGTGTTTTTCTTTTATAAATTTATAATAAGCAAATACATTTTCTTTTTGGTTGGACCCTCTTATCTCTACATCTTTAGATCTTTTTTTCTGTGAAGAACTTTTGAGTGTTTTTGAAAACTGCCAAATAAAAAAAGTATCATTGCTTATTCACAACCTGCATTTTTATTCAGCAATAATCACATCTCAACCTTGAAAAGTTAATTGAACAATTAAAGTGAACTTTCCATCAGTGAGAAGGCAGCACGCAGACACTGTGACATTCTGAATAAAATTGAAAGATAAAAACTTTTCTTCTTCCACCTACACTTGAACCAAGTGGGTGGATAATAAATTGTTTTTGGAAAGTGAAACAAGCTTAGAAATGCATATGATGAAGGAAGCAGATAATAAAAGGTGGAGGGACCTCTTTTACATCCCACACGCAGAGAACAAGAACAATGAAGCAGTTTATGTCAGGCAGGGAATTATTAAGGTCAGAGAAAACAAAAGTAGAACCATTTCTTCTTCCAACTTCTTGTTCCCCCACAGAACAAAAAGCTGCGAAAGAAGGATCATAGCAACTTGCTGTTGTCAGCCAGACTGTTTGATGGAAAAAGTTGCAGGAATGTTTTTCTAGTCCTGTTGTTACAGACTGGGACTGTCTGCCTGTTCAAGAAATACAGTCCTGTCACATAATCACTTCTAATACTTTGGCTTAACAGTCCAGACAAATACAGAGACATTGGAATTTTTATTTCCTTATCACTGTTACTGCAACACTGTTTTTCTCTGGCAATGCTAATCAAATATTAAGGAAACAAAGTGTCCTTGATTCGACCTAAACACAGATTTTAATCAGTTTTTTTTTTAAATGGAATTATTCATTTAATTTTCTTAATGGATTCCTACATCTCCATCACACAAAAGACTGTTAAACAGAAACAAAGGAAAACTGTCTTTCTACTGTATACACGATGCTGTCTGAATCATGCAGTGTCCTGACATATAGAGTCTTCAAGCTCTAGATAATCCTCCTAAAGCTTCCAGTTCCATTTATGACCTGATGCTGCCTTTGCTGCAGGTTACAGAGGCCAGACGATAACACTTCAGTGCCATGGGGTTATCTCACTGGCAGGGAAACACATGCTGAAACAGAAAGGTCCTGTTGTGCTGCTGTCAGGCAATTTTTCCTCACTAACACACCGTGATATTTGGAGCTTATTTCACATTTTCGGGTAGTGACATATAAATCATCTTTTCCAATGAGAATTTTCAGCTCAATTCATTTGTACGCTCATTACTGCAGTCTTTGAATCTAACTATTGTTCTGCATCAGTGCCTGCCATTTAGTTTCTATTTTCTCTAATCTAACTCTCATCGTTTGGCTCCTTTGTGAGCATCTTTTGATGTAGCACGCTGACACATGAGAAATGATGACATCAGCCTTTCACACTCCTTAATATCTTGCTCTTTCTAACCCTAAAGGACACCTCAGAGGGCAATGACCAAACTCACCTTGGGTTTGTCCTTTTTTCACAGTGCCTCTCAGAAAGATATACTCCATTAAGTATTTATACAGTATAACTGAACATCCCCCACTCAGAAAAGAAAAAAAAATGCTCACACCATAGAAACCAAACAACTTTATATAGCATCAGAAAAAAAACTACATATGTAGCTTAAGAGGACTAATTTGATGCGTTGGGAAATATGTTTACAGTATTCAGCATCCGTGCAGAGATACCAGTCCAATGTATGTGCTGTTAATATGATGTTAGAACCAGCGTCAGCTTAGTATAACTTTACATGAAGACTGAAAAAAAGGAAGGAACATCTAGCCTGTAAAGCCTCCCTCCCTGTTCACTAATTAATGTGTTCTTGTTTAATTATCCTGCTTGTTTAATCTGTATAAAATGTATTGTAAAAATAAATACATCTAAGGGTTCACATGTCAGACCATTGCTTAACTAGGACCAGTTGGAAGGCTATCATCAGTTACTAGACTGAGATATATATATATATATATATATATATATCCCCATCCACACTACAACAGCAAAGAAATAGTCGCGCATATAAAACCCATGAAAAAGCTGTTTTTCGTACAGTTAAAACAAACAAAATAAAATATATCAATTAGTCAGCTCAACAGGAGCACATTGGTGAATTTGATATTGACACTAGAAGTAAGAAATGGGGCAGATATTAGTGGATTAAAAGTCCAAGCTTGTGCTTTCACTGACCTTGGTGATTCCCTGGAGGAAAGCCTCTTTAGCCAGCTTGGCAGGGCCATCGAGTGACTTGCCATCATCCTCTGGGCCCCAGCTGGCACTATAAATGTGGATATGCTGAGGGTTGAGGCTAAGAGAGTGGGCCTCCACCACGTCTGTCACCTCCCCGTCCAACATACGAACTCCTGTTAAAAAAAAAAAAAAAAAAAAAAAAAGTAAAAAGGA
>JAPZDZ010000023.1:9983781-9997984 GCA_029783805.1 Acanthurus tennentii | reverse complement strand
TGTGGGATATAGTTAAGCTAAACCATCTTTGTTCATTTTACAAATTAAAGCTGTGTGGAATAAAGAAAAAAGGGTTTAAGTCCTCAGACGATTAGAGCTCTAATGCTGAATGGCAGAGGTGGTTTCACAACTTCTATTTCACTGGTGATTTATGTCTGGGATAGTCAATGCTGCCATTAATCCATTGCAGTGACAGAGGGTTTTGTGCATTTAAAAAAAAAGAAAAAGGGAAGATTAGGGCAAACTTAAGCATCTCGGAGAGAAGCTGTGAATAACAAAAAAGACATGGAGCCAGGATCATTTTCTATCAATGTTTCGCAGGTGATACAGCTTAGTGGTTGATCTGTCCTGACATTTCATTTTACATTCGACTCAGCATCCTTGGATGTGTTGTGTTAAACATTTCGCTAAGGAAACCTCGTGTTTATGGCGAAGCTGATGCAACTAGGCCCTTCACGCAAAATCTAAAAGAGAGTTATTCTATTTATCCCTCTCTTACTGACTTTTAGGGATTAGTAACTTCTGCCAATGCGATAATGAACGCACCTTCAAATCAGGTAACCTCATGAGCTTTTGCAGAGCTGAAAACACTGAGTACCGTGCTGCTCTGCAGAGGGTTGAATAAGCCGGCCTTCAGCATTTAATCAGAAGTAATTGTATAGCAAAAACTGAAAGAAGTCCTGGACAAGACAAATCTGAATGCAGAGAAGGACCTTTTCAGTAGCTTTGAAATCCAAAGTGTATAATACAACCAGACAAAAAATGATTATATATTCTACTGACTGCACCTACTTGAATTTCTTTGTGGATAACACTGCACGGATGTAGAGTTTAAATAACAATAGGCATGTTGCTGCGAACTTAAATTTCAGAATTAATACATATATACTGAATGTTTGACATTTATAACACATTCACCATCAAAACAGACTAATGCGGTCTACGTTAACAAAGATAAGAGACCAACACACACCAGGTACCACTGCTTGGGAAAATCAGGATCTGTTGGATCTTCATAGACGTCCCTCTTTTTCCTTTTTTTCACCACTTGCTGCTCCGCCCATAGGACCTGAGATGCACAGACACACACACAAACATGCATGCTGAAAATGTACAGTTTACAGAACTATCTTTACATGCTGTGTCATAACTAATGTTCTAATTTCAGAAAGTGCTACAGTGTCCCGTGGACTGCAGATGTGGAAAAACACGGCCCCAGCTGGGTTCAAAAAGTAATAACTGGAAATACAGGCAGAAATGTGAGGCAAATCTAATTTATTTTTATTCTGAGATGCAGAGGGGAAGTGGCTACTGTACAGCGTGACAGAGCAGGGGCCTTTGAAGTGCTGGGGGCTGCTGTGGTAGCACAGCTCTGGCAAGGTTGAGTGACAATAATTGCTAATATCAAACACAGTAAATGTCGTTTTAGAGTTTTGTTTCTTAAGGTGCATGAAAACAACAACAACAAAAAAATAACATGATTGGCAAAAGCCACACACTAGGGAATCATATAATGTCTACTTGTCATTTAAATTGAAGGATTTTTTTGCCCTTTTTTCATGGTTGTACCGATATGTTTTGACAGGTATTTTGCTCTGTGAGCACGATTACTGTTAGAAGGAATGTTTAAAGAGACCCACAGAATTTAATATTTCTGTTGACAGTTAAAGTCCCTATAATGACATGTTTCAGAGTATGTAAAAAAAACCTCTGATGTGGTAAATATTTTATTTATCATTGGTTTTCTATATAAAAAGTAAAGAAAAAAGCTGTAAAAACTGACAGCACATTCACATTGTCTCAAACATTGACAATTTCTGGATATAAGACTCACAATTCTTCGTGCTCTGCCCAACCCCATACTTGCATTACAATGACTGGTGGGAGAGCTGTGTGCATAGAGACAGCTAGCTAGAGGAAACATTGGAGAGTCTCAGCCAAGGCCTCCATGTTTAAAACTCACACTGAAGCTCAAACACATACGGGGCTCAAATAAAGAAAATTTTTGTGAACCAAAATCAATGACTAGCAGACAGATCAGAAAAGTTAGTGTAGTCAGCATCGCTCAACAAAGTTATCTTTAGTTTGTCAGCTTGTAATTGGCAGTTGCTGATACACTGGTAGCTGCACTGGAAGTTTACATTTTCTTTGGGATTAGCCACAATTAGCTTTTAAATTTGTGATGTGCTTAATCTTGTTTTGCCGAGGTTACGTCTGAATCTCAGACTTAAGGGAGGTAAACAGACTTCTCCCCCCCCCCTTCAGTAGATTAATGTCAAATCAAATCAAATCAAATTTTAACCATGAGCAGGCACTTGGAGGCAGTGGTAAGAAGAAACTTCCTTTTTAACAGGAATGGGAAAAAACTTCTTCAGAGGGGGACACAAACATAGAGGAAACACATTTTTGAGTAAAGAGGATCTTAAAATATTTAAAAGCAAACACAGAACGACTCAGAAAGCCCCAACAGAAACTCTGGAATAGTTTCTGCTGCTCATTAAAAAAAAAAGAACAAAATTTCATTTGTTGGTAATGACTTTTGAAAGCACATGCTTCTAAGCCACTGCATTCATAATAGCCAGTCCCAAATCTTGATAAATATGCAGGATGGAAGCCTGTGCCCAATCAAACATGCAGATCTTAAAATCAGATTTGCGTGCTGGGTTGGGCAGGGCCAGGTTTGTTAGTGAGATGGAAGACAGATAATCCGTCTGTGAACAGATGAAAGAAGAGGAAGACGATTGAAAGTGAAAGTGGAATCAAATTTCCATGGCTTTAACAAACCAAATATTTTGGTTTAACTGAGCAAAAAGCAGCTCAGCTGTTCTTGCAATTATAATTAACGGAGCAACACATTCAAATAATATTTAAAGGCTAAACTGAGCTGAGCTAATATTGTAGCAGCATGATTCCTTGAAGAAAAAGTTGAATTACAGCAGAAACTTTTATCTCCTTTAGCAGGTTAAGCAAATGTTGAACTGCATTATCATTGTTGGTGATAAAAGCATAGCTTTTCTGGTTATTTTGCTGAAGGTGTCAAAGCTTGAAGCGGTTCCACTTTTCTTTTAAGAAGACTCAAGCGAAGCATTTCTAAACTTAGGAATTCTTTACAATGCCTGGCAGATTCTTTAAGTATGACTGATGTGACATTTAGGTACTTCAGCTCTTTTCATTTAGTTTTTTACTTTTTCCTTGTTGCCTTGGAGTGGCTTTAAGTGGTGATGTTTCTCTATTTTACTAGATTTCGTGATAACATGCTCTTATAAAACACGTGGGCTGAACGAATCGCTACTGTCACAGCCTGATCAGTAATGGAAAGCTATTTTATTCAACAGATGCAGAAATAGGGCTGCAGAACCAAGCTGGATGGGAAACAGTTAGGGTTTGAATAAACCATCATCGGGCGTCAGTACCCAGCCTAAGCACACTGCAGATTGGGCAGGGAGAGCTTGTAATGTAGTTGAAAACCTTTTTGGCACAGAGTGAAGCCATTAACTTTCTTTAAGTACAGGTCACGCTGTTACCACATGTCAGATTATTATTAAAGAAAAATTACTAATAATGCATGTATCAGAGTGATGATACCGATACGGCCATCTGTTGGAAGATATGTTGAGTTTTATTAATATAGTCAATTAATGAAAATGATTAAAATTAGCATATTTCACTTGCAATTTACTCATAAAGCTCAGTAAACTGACATGATTATCATTTGAAGAAAGACCTGTTGTATTTTGTCATTATGTGCACAAAATATAATCACCCACTTTAGCAACTGAGAAAAACAAAGTTTACTCAATACTTTCCTGAGGAGAGAGATAGTGATGGAAAGCCAATAAAAAAAACAGAGGTACAGTGTAAGCACCACCCTGAGGTCTGGGAAAAGGACAAGGAGTAGCTAAACACAATCACACAAAGAAGCAATCATTACACAAGAAGAGGTCTCTGCATGGCCCAAGTCTGTAATCCACTCGTACAACCGCTTGTTCCATCTCCTGCACTGTGTCCTGAGGGCTTTTCCTGCCCGATAGCTGCAGCAAGCAGTGCCTCAGACAATCATTGAAGTCAGAAAGTATTCTGAGTAGAACTGCTGGATTTGGTATTTTCATGGGATTTGTTAGCAATAAAAAAAAATATATATATATAGAATATCGCCAGCTTAATCCTTCAACAATAGGGCCTCAGCATTGTAAAAATATAATGTACTCTTACAGCCATAGACTTACTCAGTGTAAAAACAGAGAGAGATGTACTATAGGGTAAGGTTGCTCCAGAACACAGCATGCAGTAAGCTGCCTTCCACTGCAGTTTGTATAAAACCAACAACAGCCACCCCAAAACAAATCAATTTTTTTCCCTCATAGAAAAGGTGTGGTGTGTGGAGAGGAGATGACAAACAACGCTCGCAAGCATAATAGTGGAGTCTTATGCAGCTGCCAGTGTCATCTTGCTACTGTGTGATTATTCAAAAGGAATAGTGATAAGCGGCATGTTAGCATGACGGAGTGGAGTAAAAGGGACAATGGGGGTAATGTGAGAGACAGCAGCCAGATTACAGAGAGGAAACAGTGTAACAAGCTTAAAGCTTAGCATTGACTAATCCAAATCCAGCCATTATGTTTTCCCGCTGCCTTTTAAAAGCCTTTTCTTGGACCAGGTGAAGCAGAACATTTTCTTTCACCTCTTCCGAAGATCAAATGGTTTCTCTCTCTCACTAACACACAAGAATTTACACATGCACATTAATAAGCACATGCACATTAATAAACACATGCAAACGCAGACCCCCTCATTTCTGCAGCAGTGTTTTTGGGCAGCGGCCATGCTTTGCCTGAGGTTTGGTCTGTTTCTTGTTGTGTGGGTGGTTGGGTAACCTAGGGCCAAACTGTTTCTCCTTCGCAAGAAACCTGACACCTTGACTAGCTGATGGTTCAAGCATGGTGTTAACTTAAACTATCGACTGAAATGAACCTGTGAAATCAAATGTCTTCCAACAACAAACGTCTCTGTAGTAGAGCTGTCTTTATCTTCCTGGCCTTGCTTTTAGGGCTCTGGTTTTAAAGGTAAGAAACTTTCTCTCTCATTTGAGAATGCTAAATAGCACATCCAGAATAAATATAGCCAATCTCACAGTAATTTTAAGTATCCATCTTCAAGATTAATTCTGTATGATGCTAGACTCTTTTTTATTAGGAGGATAACAACTTTTGATTGACTATTTTTATTCCTACTGTTTTTACTTTTTACTTTGCCGGTTGATTTTATTCCTCATGAGTGCATACAACATTACAATCCAGTCATCTTCATTATGAAATTCTCCTCTGTGACGATGACAAATCCATCCCTCTGTTGCTGTCCATACTAAAAGTCATTTCTTGTTGATTATCAAGATCTAAAATCTTAAAAGTGGATCTCATAACTGTTTTAGAGTCATAGTACTCTTCTATTCCCAGGCAGACACCTCTGAACCCACATGCTCTAAGAGCCTTGTTAACGTCCATTTTCCCTGACCCCTGACACCACTGGCCTCAATGAATGTCCCCATATTTCACTAATGATGTCCTGACGCCTAAGAGCTTGTCAGACCGTATTGTTCCTCTCGTCAGCCATCCTCAGCTGTAGTCCTTGTGCTTTACTTGGCAGGCCCATCTTGCTACAGATGGCCCAAGTCTGCTCTCTCTTCTTAACTGCTCCCCCTGTTTAGCAAGTCAGGTACCTCTTATGATGCTTTTAAATAGCATCAATTACTACTACTGCCTCCAGCGTTGCCAATGTAAACATGGCAGCAGTGTATTGCTGAGTCAGGCGGCAGCAGCACTGCAAGAGGAGCTGCCTGCTGCACCTGGTGCACACAGAGCTTCTTGGTGCTGCTGTCCGTAACAAGTTATTCGACTAGCTTGCCTATCGGTTTGGCTCTGACAAAAATGGACAGGAGTTATATTGTAAAAGTGTTCTGATTCCTTAGTGATAATTTTGACTAAGAAAACTACACGACAGTTCATTTATTCAGTGGATGCTTTTGTCCAAAGCAAATAACCTGAACGACTTTATAAGCTCAAAATGGTAAAACTTATACTACATGGAGATAGAGAGGTTTTTTATTGTCTTTTTTTCTTTTAATGGACTAAGGTGCAATCCAAACAGATGAGTTTTTACTTGGCAATAAAAAATGTGTAGAGTTTCTACTGACCTATTGCTGATGGGAAGCTTCTTCCATTACTGTGGAGCCAGAACAGCAAACAGTTGTGAAGTTGCATGAATTTTTTTAGAGGTCAGATAAACTACAGACACTGTAGACTTATAAAGTTAAGTCATCCAAATCACAACGAAGGAAAACTTTCCCTTTCACTTTAAGTCCTATTAATTCTCCTCATGCAAAAAGAATTGATTTTATTCAAGGTTTTGAGATTTTGCCGCAAAGGACTTGCACAGACCAGAGTGAAGAGCATTTTCTTTACAGTGCTCAAACCATAAAAAACTACAATAAAAAAACCCACGAACATTGCCTCTTTTCAGAATCAATGTTCCACGGTTATGAATGTCAACAAACCTGTAGACCTGAGGGGAAATTTGCCCACTCACGTCTGCATAAGATTTCCCTCAATGGAGGCTGAGGTGTGAATGGTGAAAACATGAATGCAGCTTGCAAAAGGTTCTAGAACCGTAACATATTAGCCTGAACATTTGTCACGGTTCTGTCCTCCCACACAAACTACAGCTGTATAAGGTTCGTTTAAAAAGTGTATTTCCTTTGTTTCTCTGCAGCATTTCTTCTTATGAGATAAGATATGGAGTTAAATTTTATGTTTCATTTGGCCTTGTTTTTATCTGCATATCTCATGTTGCCTTCACAAGACTGAGGTGTAATAATCTATAAATTTTGCATCTCATTAGCATTTTTATGTACAATAAAACAACTTATGCTTCACTGAGGATTATTTTCCTTTATTGTGAGGTGGCTCAGGTTTACATGCTTTCATCTGAATGCTTTAGATTGCCTATGTTTGATTGTAATACAGATTCAAGAGTGTGTTTAATGTGAATATAATCAGTGTAAATATATTATATACCAAAACAGCCAACAATCTAGTTCTAAGGGAATGCATTAACTACATTTTAAACAGACACCCAAGAACCTTTCAAAAAACAGAAAAAAGTTGTTGTTATCTAGAAGGTTGATGTACAACATGACTTTGTAACAAACGCTTTCTACCCTCACACACTCTTTCTTCTTGCTTTCACTGTCGTTTTCAAAGTCACTGACTATTAGATGAAAGACTTGCTCTCTTCAAAAGCAAAATATTACTCAAAAATATTACTTTAATTCTTGAATTAAAGATTTTAATTCTTTTATCTTTAAGAAATTAAACCAGAACAGTTTTTTTTTTTTCTTTTACCCCACAACCGACTGATGGTGGATACTGCTCTCCTGTGCAGACACAGTGCAAACATAGCACAGATTGGGTTCTGGTAATGCCAAACTGCTTATCTCTTCCCTCCACTATGTTGGCATTTCCATGCTTACCATGATTCACTGTGACAGCATTGGAGAATTGGATCTGGTGCTGTGTTTATGTGTGATGTTTTGTATGTATTTGTATTGGACCTCTGTCTGTTAAGCAAATTGCCCCTTGAGGGCAATTTAGGTTTACTCTACTCTATGACTCAACTACACCTGGTACATTACAGCTGAGAACTGAGCTGTGTGCAAATCCGGAACCAGATGTCCATATGAAGATGAAATTCAGGATGGAAAATGCCCTTGTTTTTGGATGTTAGGCTGATGAATGCCAATTTTCCTCTAGTTAACATTTAGGGGCATATAATGATTTTACAAGGCTGGAGAAAAACATGGCCAAACAGACAATCCCAGCTGCTGTGCCGTTTGGGAGGGTTTATGTTGAATATTTACATGTTGGACAGGCGTCAAGGGGAAGAAGGAAATGACTAGTGTGGACACTTAGAGGCGCTCATTGATGCTGGATTCCATTTCTCTTTTGATTTACACACTTGCTGTGTGTATTCCAATCTTACTTTTGGCCCTTTGTTGCAAACACTGAGTGCTGCAATGAGCTGTGAGAGCGCTGACACCAGTCTTTACCTGTGGTTCTTTTTGCAGTCTGATATGCATCTTTCTGTGGCCCGACAAAGACCTCTTCTCCACGGCATGATGCCTGAAGTGATAATAATCTCCAAAAACCTGCACAAACACAAAAGGAAAGGCAATGAGTTCACCTGCAGCAACAGGACAGCCAGATAACCTCCCCATGCTCACGTAAGCATTCATGTGCACATACAAGCAAATGCGCAAATAGTGTTTATTTAGGAAAGAGCTGATACAGTTCATTTGAGCATCAGAGTCCGGCATTTTCTATCCATATTCAAAGCTAAGTGAGTGTCCATTAAAGCACTGGTTAATAGAAATCTGAGCATTTCCTAATGTAGACAATGCAACCATCATTTTACTAGCACACACAACATATCGCTTGAGTCTTCGCCCCACACATGCTTTCAAGAGCAACATGACAGTCAAAGTTGTTGAATGCTAACAAAATGGGTCTCTTATTATTATTTAAACAATTGTTAAATTTTTACTAGTCAGTACAAAGTTAGATATCTATTCAGCTTTGGATTTGAACAGACTCCTGATTCATTTTGCAGCTTTTCAGAGAGAATGATAAAAGAACCTGTCTATCCCATGGAGCAACAAAACCCAGAGGAATGGAAGCTAACCTGGAAGTAGGGTGAAAAGACTTCAGCTCTATGCTGACTACAGAAAATGTCAAACACACACACACACACACCCACACCCACACACACACGCAGAAAAGTGCACCAGCGGAAAGCAGAAAGACATCCATTATAAAACTACAGATGGACACTGTCCACGAAAAATGATTAGATGCATCCATTAAAGGTAGCATTCCTCATGCCTATGATTGTTCCTTCACACATCCTGCTCATAAAAGAGCTTTTAAGGACAAGCAATTGGCTGACAGCTGTCATCAGACTGGCCCAAAGCCTAAGGGAGTGCTTTTTTTTTTTTTTTTGGTCGGTCTTGCTCTTAAGTGACACATGGAGCAGCCAGTGTCTCCCCTGGCCATGGTCAAGGACAGATGACCTGAGAACAAGAAAGAGACTAAGTAATACAGACATCCAGAGATAAGTGCGTGTTTAGACTATAATAGACAAACAAAGGAGGATGACGAGGAAGGAGATGAGCAGCCGGGCCATCTTTACATGGATATTCACAAGAGAGCAGCCTCCATCAAGAGGAAACACTGCAATCTGTACAGTCGTTTCACTGGGGACTGGCTCACCTTCAGGAGCCCAGTGAAGCGGAGGAAGAGGAGTGTGTGCTCGTGTCTGTGCATGTGTGAGCACGCGTGTGTGTGAGCATGCGTGTGTGTGTGAGTTTGTGTTGGGGGTTGGGGGTGGAGGGTGGGTGGGGAGGGGGGGGATGAAGGGTTTGACAGGCCGACCAGGCAGGATGGATGTTTGTGAGGAGGGAGAAGAGCAGACGCAGCAGGATGGAAGGCTCTCCTGGGGCTGCAGGCTGATTCTGCCGGCTGGCTGTCTGCGAGCCAACCAGACTGGAGGACGGAGCTCAGAGGCCTGCTCTGGCAGCACTGATATAAAGCTGCTGGCCTTGTGCGAGCCAATTTCACTTCATTCGTCAGATGTTTGTAATTAGGACTTAATTTAAAAATAACTTGTGTTGATAATTTCCACATAAACCCCAATGACCATTAGTCTTAAATTACTCAGTGTTATACAAAATTCATCTTTCCCTTCTTTCCCTTTGCAGTTCACTTTGCATGTAATTATGTGCAGAGGAGATGAATAAGGCTGCTATTGTGAGGAGACAGGTTTGCGAGAGGACAGTCCTTAAATGATAAAAATATGGCTAGCAACAAAAAACTTCAGGCTTACATTTACATAGCTAAAATAAATTTTGTCTTTAAGACATGCATGTCTTGATAATTATCATTAAATTCCCAGATAACATTTATTGGGTAGATATAAATATGTTGAATAGGCAATAAAGTATGAACTCAGCAATGATTCTAGACAGTAAGGTAAATCTATATGACTTTAACAGCTTTGGACACTGTTGTGGAAGGTTCCTGGTTGAGGCTGACATTGCGACATCCTCAGTAAATTGGACAATCAGAGACTAACCTCAAAGGCATTCCAGCTCGAAAAAATGTCAGAGCCATGCAAAAGGAAATGACCTCTGAATGACGCAAGATTGAGGTGTGTGACCTGGGAAATTAATGAGACCCACTTTCGCATTGATTGCAGCAGGGCAGAGAGCTAATTTGTGCCGCACCGTTGTGGCTTTTTCTGTGGGACAAACCTATTTCCTGCTAGAGTGCTGATGTTCTCATTTAGACCAACAGTCTATGGGTCTTGGGAAATTGAGATGGAGATTGAAATGTTAGTGGACCTCCCCATGAGTAGGGCTGAGTCATGCCTCTCCATCGTCTAAACCAGAGTGAATCATATGGTGTGTGCATGTGTGTGTGTGTGTGTGTGTGTGTGCGCGTATGCCAGTGATAATAATTGAGAGCACTGAGGGTCATTAGTCACCCTGCCACTATGCTCTGAGTCTGCATTAGAGGCATGCTGCCCTTTACACTTCCTACTGGACAGTGCCAGAAGTAGCTATTTCACATATTCTTACTTGAGTCGCTTGGCTCACATTTCCATCATGTCTCTACCTTCATGTAGCTTTAAGCTCAGTCTTTAATAGAAATCAGCAAGAGACCATCCCACCACAAAAAACAAACTTGAATTGTTTAAAATCTAAATTAGTTTAGAAAATTCCACCCGCATAGTGTGCATCAAAATCTCTTCTGAAGGTAGACATGGGGGAGTTGTAGATAATTTGTGTTTTAAAGACGTGCCAAGAGGTTTCCTTCAGGCCAAGTCCAAATCTGCATGTGAGGCCTGAAAGAATTCTATAAAATGTGAATGTTTATAATGGCATGCGTGTTCAGCAGAGCAGGTATAAATGCAACAATTAGACAGCACTGTTGACATAAGCAAAAATTTTGCATCCTACTAAACATGTTCAATACCAACAGTAGCTTATGACAGATGCTTTCCTCTTATTATTATCGTAATTAATTTCTGTTCACAAGCAAAAAGGATATACTCTAACAAAATGGTCTGCTGGTAGCTATAGAAGCCATGTCACGACCTGTTCCTAAAGCCATCTACAGGAACAATGACTAACCCCAACTCTAACATGGAAAAATAGGACCAAGGTTTAAAAAAGTAACAGACTTTCCCTTAAATCTATGTTATAATGGTAATCAGCATTGGTTTATTGTTAATAAGCAGTATATTGCATTCATCATTCACCATATCTGCTCTTGGGATGGAATCCCTGTTCAGCTGCAAGAAAGACTTGAATTCTGTGACTGTTAAATGACATTAAAATAACATTATTAATGAACTGAGATTTGTCCAAGTTGGGTTCATGGGATTTTAATGTGGACTATTTTTAAGTTTGTAATTTTAACAACTTTGAACTTGCAAGAGTGTGACACAGAATGATGTGGGAGTCTAACTGTTGGCTTGGTTTTAGTGCAAGTGACATTAAAACAGCTTATCAGCAAGTTTATCAAAAGCTTTCTGTCAGTCCGTAAGCTATGAGAAGCATCAAAGAAGCACCAGCTAGTTGCATGCCGGCCTTTTCATAATTTTTGCAGCTCACTCACCATTTCAATATTTTACTTTTGATTTTTATTTCTCTAATAATCTTTTACCCACTATAAATTCTCTACATACCACATATTGTTGTGCAATATAAAAAGGCGCTATTTACCACAGTGGCTTTTATCTCAGAGGTCACTCTCATGGAATTTTTCTACACTCAACCAGGGAATAGAAGCTATCTGCTGACATTATCAGTCAGTATGGTTGTTAGACTTCAAGGTGACTGAAAGTAATGACACGGTGAGTTTCCTACATCCCATATTCTGCTGTGTCTCGTCCTGGTCTCTTCGATGGTAGCTGCTTTGGTCTCTAGCCACCTGCTGCCACAGTTTTTAAGTCAATATTGGCCGTAGAGCATTGGCTTCAGATCACTGGTGCTGAAAGCAGAAATGAAGCGAGCTTCCCTGGGCTGTAACCTAATGTTAATTCACATTCTGTTGTTATGTGCATACGAGTGTTAAGGCAACTCTCCAAAGTTACAAACTGATTTGGAAAGAGAGAAAGTTTTCTTTTTTCTCTCATCAAACTGGCAAAAATAACATTATGTGCTGCACTTGTTGTGAAACGTGCTTGAAATTTGTTTCCTGCCTGACACTTGTGTGGTTGTCTCAAGTGATAGGCGACGGAAAAGGTACATTACAAATACAATTTTTCTTATCCTCAAACAGAAATTGTGAAGGGAAACTAAAAAGAACCCCAATACTCAGAGAAGTGGTATTGTGGAGCCAGTGGGGAATGAAAAGATGTGTGTGGATTCCACAAGACTAATGCAATGATACACTGTGTGTGTGCATGAGTTTATGTATCTTCAGCAAGGGACCTCAATACAAATATTCAGTATTCAGCTTGGGAGCTCAAAGGTCCACCATGCTGATATTGACTCTGACACAGTTCCACATTAAGTGTATTCCCTTAAGCTTGAGCAAAGTGCACAGAGGCAAATCCACCTTATTGGAATTGGCATCAATCAGATCCATCACTCAAGAAAAAACATTAGCAATCAATGCTTGGTTAGAGACAAAGCAATAATGGTATTTCACTCTAAACACTGAGCACCTTAATTCACAGCCTGTGAATCTACTAATCCTGATGGAGGATGCTAAAATAGGTACATAAATATAAAAAAACAATACTGTTGTGCTCCTCTGTACAGTGGGACGGCCTTCAGAAGCAGCCTCTATTACAAGTCTCGGAGAGAAATGTCAGCACCAATGCAGAGCTCATTGATTGCCACAGAGTCCACCTACCCTTTCTCTCCTTTTACTTCTCCTTTCATACGTCAACTTTGCTTTTATTTATGTTGCTTACTCACACAAAACACACGTCATTGCAAAGCCCTCCAGAAATAGCTGCTTTCTTTGTTGCTTACAGTTTATATATACAGTAAATGTGTTGTTGTGCATTGGTATTGTGGGGTGTTTGCTGTTGGGCTAATAAAACAGTCATGTTATTATCGTCCACTGAGCCACTGGGTTGCCATCTTTTAGACTAATTACAGCTGAAACTCTAGGGTTCCGCTTAGTGGGAGAAGCTCATTATTTTACTCTGAAATAGTTGCTAATTGAGTGTTCTCAAATGAAGGGTAATTATTTGTTTGCATCTTAGCTCTGATTCTGCATGTTGCCCGCCTCAGCCACATTCGCCAGCTCAAGGGAATTGTTGTCTTGGGAAACAGCCTTGCAACAAAAAAACAATTCTAGTTAATTATGTGGCTGAATGGTAAAGATTTAACAAAATGCCTATGAAGACCTTACCTCCAGTAGCGGTGAACAACACAAAACAGACGCCAGTGTATAAAATTTTCCCAAACAAATATGAAATGGGTCATTTAAGTAGCTGTGGGAAAAGCGCAAAGACCTTGAAGGTGAACAGATTTTAAATCAAGGTGTGTTGGCCATACCTATTCCCATTCTAGGAGAATAGGACACACTGACAATATAAAAGAAAAGAGAGAAATGAAAGTGAGACTGGAGGACGAAATATGCCACAGGAGAACAGATGTGTGGTGATGGTGGAAAACTAAGTAAGAAATGGTGACAAGAGGCATGCAGCATGCAGGACACTAAAATGGCAGAAATGTAAAGCCCTTACTGACGTCTAACCTTTGGCTAATAATACCATAAAACTAAATTCATGCAGTCCTGTCATAGCAAATTATTACTGCCTTGTAATTTTTTTCAATGATGGTATCACCCTCTGTGATTCTGTGCCTGAATAAAACATGGTGAATGCGCACTCTATTACTTATGCCTTGATGCAAAGGGTGTAGATTTAGATTAGACCAGAAAATTAAATGGCCTGAGTAAACGAATCTCATGCATTTGCTGCAGACATAAAATATATTTGAGCAAAAGAAGCGTTCCTGATGTTACTTATCTCTGTGGTGTGATTTTTCAGCAAACAGATAAGGGACAGAACAGGGACAGGAGGGCTTATCAAAAACCAAATACACACCAACATACATTCACATACACAC
>JAPZDZ010000023.1:9947355-9964820 GCA_029783805.1 Acanthurus tennentii | reverse complement strand
ACACACACACACACACACACAAACACACACACAGTACACTGTAAGAAGAACTTACATTGCCATGATTGATGAAACCATGTTCCTTGGCAATGCGGTCGGCCTCCTCTGGCCCTCCATCGATCTGGACAGCCCATGTGTTGGTGTAGACCTCTGCAGCATCAATCCACTTCCCTTCTGCTGTCACAAGGACAAGGACTGTCCATAAGTGCAGCAGGGCCACCCTGGCATCCATGAAAAGGAGAACACTTGACGGTGCAGTCTACCCGTCCGTCTGATGCTGCTCCCCAGGCAGAGTGGGGCTGCTCCACCTTACAGCAGCAAAATAGAACGGTGGCCTGCAGATGAGAGGACAGAGCCAGCTATAAAAACAAACATGGCCTTCCTAAGTGGGTCACTCTTGGGCCTGAATTATCTACTGCAGATACCAATCAGATAACAAAGCCAACCTGCAGCAAAAAATTAAACAGCGCACCCACAGATGTTGTCATGCATCATACTTAGATCCCTGTCAACTGTCAAACTCCAGAAAAAAATTCTTCTCTAATGTGCTGGGCATGAATATTAAGCTGAAACAGCGAAGGACTCTGTCATAAGCAGAATTATTTTTTTCAATCCCCCCTCATCCTTCTTAGACCTGAAATGGTAATTTATGATAATGATATACGGTAGGCATGTTGCTGCAATACAGCAAACCAGTACACAGCTACTTGTGGTGAGGCGTCAGAGGGACATTGAAATGCTCACTCAGACACCATTCTCAATTTTAGGATATTCTAAAATCTGAATTCAACCAGCTTCTTATTATGTCTGAGAAGGCACCGTATGACATATTCTAATTGAAGAGTAAAATAACAAGTGTGATAAAAAGGACCATTATTTGAGCAGATGTTCAAAGATTTTTCATGGGCTTTTGATTTGTAGCTCTTTGAGTTGTAGGGAAGGAGGCCACAAGACACACATAAAAAGGTATGCCTGGAGGTAAGATAACTGACTCTAAGTGAGAAGAAAGATGGGAAGGTGTGGGTATCCGCAAAGAATATCAGCTCACCCCAAGAGAGATGAAGAGGAGGGAGGTGATGCAGGTTTAAATGGCTGTCCAGTCCCGCTGCTGATCCCACCAACGCGGAATCAAATTGCTGTTTAGTGAGTCGATCCCTGTTACTCCATGAAAGGTTGTAAAATAAAAAGGGGAACTTTAGTTTCCAATCCACAAATTAAATCTGGTGAGTTAATTTAGGACTTTTTGCAGATTTGCTGAGAGAAAGAACTTCAAACATTCTGGCAGGTACAGACAGACAGAACATTTGGATTTGGGAGGAAAAAACTCAGCACATGGACTGGTTGTTCTTGTCTGTTTTTTAAAATTTTGAAATAACGATTAGTCAGGCAGTTAGTCCATATGTGTGTGCAACACTTTCAATGACTATCTCGAGTATTTTCATTATATAAGTTTTTGTGGAGTGACTGTCTGTCATGGAACGAGGTAACACAATAGTGATTGATCCTATGAGCCAATGATTGGTGTCTTTACAACATTTATGTATTTGTGATATTATAAACTGAGTGTCTATGGTGACAATCCCAGAAAAACTCAATATTAAGTTCCTGCTAAATCAAACTGAACACTTGCTACTGCTGGAATTTTACATTAAAAGCATTTAACTGGCAAAACATGAGGGGACTTTTGCTATTAAGTAGCCAGAGGAAAAGCAACGTGTTTGTCAGTGAGCATGCACTGCTACCATTCATCAAAAATGTGTCATCAAAACAAGCTAATGGCCTTATTTGCCTTATGAGACATATGGGAAAATTTGCAGGGAATAATGGAAGAAGCCTGAGCGGCCACAGTATGCTGCTAAATGAGGAGTTGCAGGCTGCACACCTCCAACTTCTCAGTGATGTAACCAACTCAATGTCTCACTGTGCCCTGAGGATTGCAGACTCATGCTGTGTGTAGCATAAAATCAGATCTTGGCTGCTCACAGAATTATGGAAAGAGGACAAAAAATGCCTGACTTCTTTATTAATACAACAGTTTTGTTTTTCTGCCCCTTGAATGCTCTGACTACAGGTACTGAGAATCAACTGGGACTTAAATCTTTGAGATTGCCACTTACAGTCTAGAGCAGGATATCTTGGCAACCACAAACAACAGATGGCGAAGAAAGTAAAGAAAGAAAAAAACAAAACAAACAACAATTACCGCAGGTGTTGGGCCACTAAAAGACTGGAATACATGTACCAAGGCAAAAAGGAGAATTCTGATGGATTGTGCTGTCTAACACATCAAAACTCTCCCATTAGTATTGATTTGGTGATTGGAAAGCCTGCTGGCATATCATCTAGTGCCACTATTAGGTCAAAATGTGTTTTCTTTTACACAAAGCATGCTATTAAAAATTCATAGTCCCCAGAGAGTGAATCAGGTTTTGGTGACTGCCCCACACTAACAGGCCAAAGTTTGGCCTGACTGTCAGCACCAATGGGCAATGAAAATGACAGCACACATTCATGCTCAATTAAAGATTATCACTTCATTTGGAACTCAATGAGAGTTTTACCTCCTCCGACTTAAATGTCATCTCAGACCCCTGTGCGCACAAGACATGTCACGATTGAGGAGGAAGATTCTTATGATTCTCTTTTCAGCAGTGTTAGGTTCCCACTGGAGAGAAATCCACTTTTCATTACTAATGACCACATCTCTTTCCCCAGTAATCATCCTAAGGACAAATTAACATTTTTATCCACACTCCCCCATGGCTCTTAGAATAGCAAAATCATCAGTGTTGTGTTCATTCTGTCAAACGGTTTTAAATTTGGGAGTGTAATGAATATTGCAGTCTGCAGGTGCTGCAAGGGGCTTGTGACTTTCAGTCTTGTTAATGGATTTTAGAAAAACATCAGGAAACAATGTCTTCTGCAACGGTAAGACAAACCTGCAGCAGAGCAGACCGTTTCAGCGACGGTGGCTCAGTGTGTACTTCTTCACCAGCATTGAAGGTGAAAGAAAAGAAAGTGCTTTCACAGTGCATTCCAATTAAGTGGTAGTTATTTTGGCAGTAGACGACACCGTCTAAAAGCAGAAGCCTGTTCACCTCCCAACACCACTGTACTAGCGGTATAAATGGCACTTAGCAACACTTGGAAACAACAAAAAAGGGTACATGGTAGGGAACAGTTTAGAAAAGTTTACGGTTATGGTGACATGTTACTACCCAAGTGCAGCATGTCTGCAGATCATCTTAGCCCTCAGACAAAAAATCCCAGAAACAAAGAGGTTGGGACATTATGAAAAACATTAATGCGACAGAATGTGCCATTTTGCCATTTCTTTTTGACACATACTCAATTAAAAAGAGTAAAATGACACTTTATCCAAAGTTTTACCCGTGCAGCCTTTTTTAAATTTTTTTTATTGATTTTTGTAAATATGGATGTTTATTCTGAATCTGAAAGTTGCAAAATAAGACAGAAAGTTGCAAAATGCTTCTAAAACACCTGTTTGTAAAGGTCAACAGGTTCATTGGTAACAGGTTATAGTATCATGACTGGCTGTAAGGCCATTCTGGAAAGGCTGAGTAGCTCCCAAGCAAGATGGAGGGGGTGGGGTGGTGAGGGGTGGCACTTTGCAAAATGCATGATTATATAAAGGATATTACTTCAAGGGCTTAGGGACACTTAGCAATGATAAGATCATGTTTGTTAAAATATGTTTTACAAGTGAGTCTCAACTTTTTTGGAATCAGGATTTTACAAAAGGACTAAAAAATCTTAGCCTTTAGATACTTTTGGAGAACATTGTCAAGGTTTGTCAAAAATGCACAAGCTTTGATCCTCTTAGTTTCTATTAGAAAAGAAAAACAACCTTTTTTTAGTGATCAATGTTGATTTTCCACAGTGAAAATGCCTTCTGTCAAAAAGCTAGCCCTTTTTCAAGGACCTGGAAAATATAATCAACAAATTCTAATTGAAAGAATGCCTACTGGCAGTGGGCAATTTTGCAGTGTTACAAGGTAATTAGTTTGCTGGTAACCTGATGTCTTTGCCTTGAGTTCTCAATAAATTTCAATATCCACAACAGGGAAACATTTTACCTTTTAACCATTTCAGAGGATGTCCTTCCCTACATTCACCTAAACCACTAGTCTATGTATTCATGGCATTAACACACTATTCAAAGACAAAGCTCACAGAATGAATCCATGTTTTCACATATACATTTAGGAGTGGTTGAGATTAAACGCAGCAGGAGAGGTGGTGCAAACATGACTGGGGGCTGTCACTCTTCCCGTGGTGCAATTCTGCCGAGCTCATTAGATGCTATGCTGGAGTCGCAAAAAGCTGGAGCAGAGGGTCTGCTGTCATTGAGGGGGGGCTGAAAGAGTGAGGAATATATGGAGAGAAAAACAAAGGGGTGGTATCCCCCCAGCTTACAGCACTGCGGTAAATAACAAACACATAATACAACAACACCCAAAACGCCTCCTCTCAACACACAGCCTAGAGAGGAGTTAACAAGAGGCTGCTTACTCCTACAATATACATCAAAGGCCTATAACTGAGATGAAATTTCAACCTTCAAAGCACAAGAGAACTTGTGACTTTACCATCAGTTGCGTAACCTCTTTAGACATTAGTGCCACACAAGTAAGAGTGCCAGAGAAAATGCAGAGACAGATAAATGACCTGTGCTATGCTAGTACAACATGACAACTATGAATTATTAATTCAGTACCTTAAACTTTAAGTTATTGACAGTTGTCCAATTGTAGTTCAGTATCTTGAGGTGATAATGGTGGAAAAGCTTTGGTAAAAAAAAAATGTATTCTCTTAAGAAACAGTGTAGCAGCAACAACAGGTTGTTGCTATCACAACACTATACGTCCTCTCTGGAAAATTCATAATGAGCAATCCTCTTCTCTGCCTTGGCAACAACAGCTGAGTTACCCTTGTGAAGTGCACCTCACCCCCAATGGCCCGGGCGGAGATAATTCGTGGCCAGCAGAACAAGACCATGTTGTACAAACTAACCACAGAGTGATTGCTGTCCTGTGTCACCCCCTCACTATTCAACTGTACTGGGAAGAGGGGGCGATGGATCACCAATGCATCACCACTGTGCATTCATTATTGTCTTGATATCACCATTAAGCCCTTGGGTAACAGCCTGTCCACTGCGGGATATTCTGCAGACATGCAGTTTACAGGAACACTAGCTTTTAAGAGTTGTTATGAGCCAGACTGCTGGAGATGTGGGAAGGATGTTGTGTTTAAATAAATTCCCTGATAATGTTCATATTCATATTCATAAAAACAAAGATAGAGATTTAAGTAAAACAATATCTGAACAAAATCCCCTTTAATATTTACAGGAAGAATCTGCTCCAAAGTCACTGCAATCACTCTGTTTGGGTCAACTGTACAGTTTATCAGTTGTTCTGAATTGTTATTGGTATTCAATGAATATTATTTTAAATATTCATAAATCATGTCACTTAGTAGACATTTATTAATTAGATTTTCATTAATCATGTTAGCAGTGTCCTTTTTTAATTTAAGGTTATCTACTCTTATTTCAAAATTCAATTTCAAATTAAGTCCACCTTGATATACTATTTGCTGTTAGTGCTGTCTCTGACAATAAAGCTATTTGTTTGACTATAAAAGAGACCTAGCTGAAGAACTCCTATACAAAATTAAAATCGGTCAGTGCATCATTATTCAAAAATTCAGTACGAATTAATTGTTACTGAGTGAAATGATTTAAGAATGACTCTATCTGCTGGACCATCTTTACATTTACTGATTAAAATACTGACAGCTCCCCTGACTGTCTCACCACATTATCAATATCATGGCACTGAATCAAATGCATTCAGATATTTGATTTTATTAAGTATAGTTCAGCTCTTGAGCTACATACTACTGGGAATAAAGAGTTGAAGTTAAGAGAACTGGACTTGAGACCAAGAAGCTGCCCAATTGATTTTTCTACCCACCTGGATGAGTGCCTGGAAAACACTCGATCCCCAGCTGCACCAGAGAAACTGCCTAGTGATCAGCTGTACAGTTTTGAACATGAACACATCTGATAGTGCAAATGTGATGCATCTGACAAACAGAATATATATGTATTCAGCTAACTTTCTTACATTCCAGAGATATGGGATAAACATAATGTGACTACACAACAGAGCCACTCTTGATGGGAATAAACAGGCGATTTCCATGCTAATGAGAAGCACACGAAGCGGGGACGGACCATATGCAACACTCATGCTCTGCTACAGGCTGCCTACCAGCCAAATCAACACCCACCATGTGCTCTTTGCTCCCCTCTCAGAGAAAAAAAATAATAAAATAAAACAAAGCAGGGAGAGAACTGCAGAAATTGTGGGGTGCCACTGACAGCTGAGCATCCTCTTCTGAGAGGACTATTTGCTCCTAGTTAAGAGTGCAATTGCAAAACCAAAAGCATTGCACAAGAATGGAAAGTCTGTCAGGACAGCAGTACACAGCTGGAAGTGAGCTGTGTGGCGATCATCTGCGGCTCAAGAGAGTGAGAATGATATGACGGAGTAGCACTAAAGCCTAATCCATCTTAGCTTGCACTATCTATGAGGTGCGGAGATGAAAAAGCCTGATAAAATGTTGTCCAGGGCAGCAGCAATGTGTCCAGGAGAAAGAATCAATTCTCTAAGTGATGTCCCACAGAGAGATCCAACCCAATTTTTCACAGCCATCTGAATCTTGGCATTGTTTCCCATGTCAAACTCCCTCTCATCCAAAACACTCTCTGCCCTAGTTATACTGTTGACAAGTTTGTCTTCCTACCTCTCTCTCTTCCACTGCATTCATGCTTTGTGCCTCTTATAAAATGTGTGAACTGTCATCTGAAGGCTTACTGATTCTGATTAATCCAGCGCTGGTGACAAATTAACAGAACTGAAAAAAGGTGGTGTCTCAGGCGAGGTGTGTTTGTGAACCCATCAGTGTGACTTCCTCTGGAGACACAAATAGAAAGCAGTACCAACTCTTTTAATAGCTTTGATGTCTCATCAGGCCAGGGTAAAATACAGGGCTAAAAAACACTGAAGATTACTTTGATATTGTGATATATTTTAAGCTTCGAATCTGACTTAGGTGGGAGCTTGTAGCCTTGCTTTTTGCCTCAGTAGCTGCTGACCTTGACTTCCTCCCCCGTTGAGATCCCAGTAGGAGTTTCACTTCAGATGAAATTTAACAAGAATAACCAGAGGACAAAACAGGGTTACTTGGATCACTTGAAGTTTAGTTTTTTCAGCTCGTTAGTTTAAGCTGGACAAATTTTGCCTCTCTTGAAATAGGCACACATTTTTGATGGCAGTGTGAGGAGAAGCGGTGCGCAGCTTGGTTTTAGCGAAGCCTGAAAAGCAGAATTAACTATAATTTATTACAGCAATTCCCACCTTGTACAGATAAAAGTACTTGATGAAAGGTTTAAGCCTGTTAAAGCTTCGGGGTGAATAAGTAAGAGAGAAGGAGCATAGTGTGGGAGCAAAGAAGACAGAGGAGAGGCAGGAAGGCAGAACATAATTCTGAATAAACAGTCAAATTACCATGCTGCAGAAAAACAACAGTCTAAACACCACAACAAAACATGCTGTCCTCTTACCAACAATAAACTTCAGAGGAGCGGGGAAGCGCTGCGGACCAAAGCCGGCCAATTATCGGACTAAGTCATGTCTCCTTCAGCCAAAAAAAAGAGCCTCCTATACGGGATCGAGGAAGCCTGTTG
This sequence comes from Acanthurus tennentii, assembly GCA_029783805.1. Lineage (NCBI taxonomy): Eukaryota > Metazoa > Chordata > Actinopteri > Acanthuriformes > Acanthuridae > Acanthurus > Acanthurus tennentii. Next base: position 9,957,040 of record JAPZDZ010000023.1, on the reverse strand, counting down.
TCCAGACGGGAGATGGCTTTACCTGTTTGGGAAGACCGGTGAGAGCTGTCGGCAGCGCTGGCAGAGACTTTATACTGAAATAGCCGTCATGCTTTCCGCAAATACTCCCATTGTTCCCACCCACTTCGCAAAGGCTCCCCTCCCCGCTTTGAACACATATTATTGTTAACTCGTGGCTTTGACACAAACTAACATGCCAACAAAGACCGAGACGTCACGCCGTTACATCTTCTTCTTCTTCTCTCTCCGGGTGGAGACTCCTTTTTCTCCTGCGGCTTGATTTTCAACTTTACATTTAACCTGCCACGGTAACGTCCTCTACTTGGTCCAGAAGATGAATAATAATGTTATCCGCACACACCCATTCTCCTCCAAAACAAGCTGAATTTAACCAGCTACCTTGTCTTCCCTGTCATTCGCCTCCAACTTGCAGCCACCACCATGCTTATTTTTTTTTTTGTCACTTAACTTCAACCGTCGCACCCAGATATTTTGCTGGGTTTCTTCCGGCGGCGCGGTTATTTCACAAAGCTTGTTTGCTGGCTAGAGTAAGCTAGCAATGATTCACGCAAGCAAATTAAAGACACGAATAAACAAAGGGGAGAAGAGAGGGCTGCGTGCCAATACAACATAACGGTCCACTACTGGATGGAGATGACAACAAACTACCACAAAACCTTATCCAGGAAATACGTCACGCTCAGAGTCGACTGGACCGTTGCGTGTGTTTGATTCGTTACACCGCGGTCACTAAAAGGGGCGGGTCATCATTTATTAGTGGGTATGATGTTGTTTAAAGTTAGGTTTATTCATTTGTTCGACGTGAACAGATAACCTACACTATTTGAAACATATTATCAATTTATAATTAGTTATGAAATTTAAAGGTATCCATTTAAAAATATATATTCTCAATGACAAAAATGTAACAATGCTTGAGGACAAACTGCTTTTTTGGTTTGAATGACTGATATTTCTTATCGTTTTGAACCGCTTTAATGGGTGATTTTACTGTTGCCAGGGTATTCCGGAGTAAGCCTGCTGACAAATCACGCCTCCTTGTTTTCTCAATAGGTGAATTATACCACTGTGTGTGAGCGCCATCTTCTGGCTATATAACGAACTTACACTCATGGGTAAAACTGCACACCGTACGGTAGAGGGGGCCATAACACAAAGCTTTTAGTTCGACTCTTACTCGCATGGTTGTGTCTACCCCGTTATAGCCTGGTACAAGAGAAGTGCAGCCCGCTTTCAGCAGCTTCCTCCCCCCTTTAACACGGACCAAAGTTATCCCGGAATAAGGACAGCACGCATGTGCCGTCAACCCGGATGTAGATATATTTGTACTCGTCTGTTCATAACAAGTTATGAAAATTTTGCCGTTAAGAATGATTTATATATTTTAGCACCGGCTGAACAAAGCTTTGCCATTCCAAACCAGTCTTAACCGGGTTAACCAGCGGTGCCATATGAGGACCTACGTGGATGTCATATCTGAGTGACAGCTCCACAGCTATCTGCCTGCGAACAGCTGCACTTTTGATAAAAACGGTGAGAGGACACAAGTGGGGAAAATGACGTTCAGATATTTACTATAAAGTATGAACACTAACAATAAATGTGAGCATCCGTCGTTTGTTTTTGTTGATGAAGTTAAAGTGACAGGCGTAGGCTATTAATATTCCTTCCTATCATTTCCTCATCCTGTGTTGTAGAGTACGTGCTGTAAACTTAAAGGATGGACTTTCGCGGCAGGAGGCATGAGCGAGGCAGCAACTGGACGGACCCGGAGATAGTAGAGCTGCTCCAGCTGTGGTCCGATGAGTCGGTCCAGATTGAGCTGGAGAGCTCACTGCGCAACCAGCGCGTCTTTGACCGCATAGCTCACATCTTGCGGGAAAAGGGCATTTACCGCACCGGTGACCAGTGCAGAGAGAAGATAAAAAAGATGAAGCTGGAGTATCGCCGCATTAAAGACAACCACAAACTGAGGTCCTGGAAGTTTTATGACGTGATGGACAAGGTGCTGGCGAACCGACCGGCTATTACTTACTCCTCCCTGGGCGGAGCTGTAATAGCTCAACAGGTGTTTCAGAGCCCGGGTGGGACTGACCCATACGTGCAAGGAGTGTCAGCAGCATCCTTTGGTCCCGTGTCTTCAGGCGGGTTCCTGTTCGGTCAGCCTCCAAAACCTGGAGATCCACTGGATATTAAATGTGAAGATGTAGACGAGAGCATGCTGAACTCCGGGGTTGCACCACCCGAGATGTACTACGGATCTGGAGATGACCAGGAAACTGATGGACAGTCCCTCCTGGGGCCAGAAGACACTTTAGGTCGAGGAGAGATCTCAACAAATGCAAGAATCTCACCCTCAGGTTGTCAGTGCAAATACTATAACTATTATCTATATTACCATGTTATCATGAAGATTTGTTTAAAGAATGATCAATAGTTGAAAAGTTATTTGTCTTTTTCATATTCCCAGGTTTTAGTGACCTGAACATTGCCAGCTCTGCCTCTACTGCCACCCAGACCATTGGCGTTTCTTTGCCACAGGACTCATCTGAGTATCCTAGGAAGGAAGGTTTTAATCCCCCAACATCAGTTAGACAGAGGAAGCGTCCCAGGGGTGGCAAAGCATCATGGGATCAGAGAGGTCCTAGATGTGGCAGTCAGGTGTGCTTGGATAAAGCCCTGGCCAGCTTCCTGAAGTGGCAGCAGTCAGCCGAGGAGCGCCTGCTCTCCCTGGAGGAGGCTCGGCTGGAGAGAGAGCTGCAGGCGGAGGAGCGCAGGGAACAGCGGGAGGAGAGGAGGGCAGAACAGGAGCGGCAGCATGAGCTCCGCCTGTTCAGCATGCTCACGGGGGCATTGGTTGCTGTCAGACAGGGTGCACCGACCGCCGAGACAACGCTGACTGACCCCTCCTCTTCACCCCTGGCTCATCTGTCAGCCTCACTGATGACCACAGCCGCCCCTTCTGTCGCATCATCTTTATCTCAGCCACCCTCAGAAGCTCCCACAGCACAGGCCATTTTCACTCAGGAAGCAATAAAGTCAACGCTGCCCACATCTGTCAAAGCCTGCAAAATATCTCAAAATGTTTTGGCAACACAGAGGGTTGCTGAGACTCCGGGGCCTAGCGTGTACCTGTCCAACCGTGGTAACAGCATCCGACAGCAGCAAGGCATTCTCCAGGAGGGCTTTATCCAATATGGAATAGATAAATACCATGACACGGATAACCCTGATGTAAGCCTGAGTCATGTAGTCAGTCCGTGTCAAGCTGTCAGACATCATAGTGATTATTTATTCGTCCTCTTTTCTCCCTCCCAGGGAATAATCAACATGGGCACCAGTGAGAACAAATTGTGTTATGATCTCCTTCATAGACGGGTAAGATTAATGCGGTCACATACTGGTAATAATGATTTAACACTGTGGAGTGTTACGTACTATAATATGTGTTTGCCACATAACATTATTCTCAATTATTCTGCCTGCGTTCATAAATGAATTTTATTTCCCCCCCCTGCCACAGCTGACCAAGCCCGACATGCTACATATTGACCCGTCCTTGTTGCAGTATTCAGACTGGAGGGGACGCTTGTTGTAAGACATTAAAATTGATCATTTGAAACCAAGATGCATGTTTGACAAGTGGCTCACAGCAAAGTCACGTTTTTAAAAGAGATTTCAAAGGAAACATCTATCGTCTGACGGCCTGTCTGCTTTCTGCTCTCTTACAGCCTGAGAGAGGAGGTCGCAAAGTTTCTGACTGACTACTGCTGTTCTCCAACCCCACTGAAAGCCGATAATGTAAGTGAAGATGCTTGCTTTTAATATGAAAGCCATTGATGCTATCTGAATATACCATATCTCTGAGGTATTTTAATTTACAAAATACTACTACATCCACTGTAACACCGCCTGCTCCAGCCGCAGCACTACAGTTCTACCCATCCATTAATTTATTGATGGCTTTAAAACTCTGAGAGGAACTTGTCTTAGCAACTTAACGCTAAATTGCATACGGTGTCTAATTCTTATCTGCTTTTATGCATTTTAGTCAATTACACGATTATATTGAGTATTTCCTACTTTTTAAAGGAAATAAATTAAATTCATTTTCCACCAATATACAAGTACAAACATTTTTTTGGATTCCTGTGACTTGTATGAAAGAGGTTCCCCTCCAATGACTGATACAAATGTCCAGGAAATAAAGGCTATTAAGCTCATAATTAAATAAAGATTCCAAATACTGCAGTTGAACTAACATCTTTTTTTAGGGTTAGCAGTTCATTTGCACAAGTAATACATGATTGTCTTAGTAAGTCTCCCTCTGAATGTTAAATAGGGTCTGTCATAACACCGTGGATTTGTGCGTTTGCTCAGGTTGTGGTGATGAATGGCTGTGGATCCCTCTTCTCATGTATAGCTGCAGTCATTTGTGACCCCCAAGGTGAGTTCAAAACACACTGATTTACATAATACATCAGTATTAATACTGATTGAATCCTGCCTCCAAATGAACAATGATTGACACATCGATAGTAGGTCTGTGTGTGTTTGTAAGGATACACTCATAGTGACAATTTCCAGGCAGATTATTTATGTGTTTGTATTCAGATGTCATGTTGTGGTTGTGTTCTTCATGTTGTAGATGCCATTCTCATTCCTACTCCTTTCTACGGTGTTATCAAAGAGGATCTCCTTTTATACAGTGACGTCAAACTCTTTCATGTCCCTCTTGATTGTGAGGTAGGATAACAGTGACTGATTCGCTAGCAAAGCTTACTTTGAGCTTCTGTTTGAATTTTTTTGCTTAATATCTGTCTCTTCCTCGTGGTAAACGTGTTATTTAACTAACGTTTCTGTGAAAATTTTGTTGAAATTAAGTTTGTCATGTGACCTCACACAGTGTCTGTTGTCCAATATGGATGTTAATGAATTTTTCTCCATTAATATATTCTTCTTCTATAGGCCGATGGGAAAGACAGTCGACCATTCCACCTCACTGTGGGAAAACTAGAAGAAGGTCTGAAAAGAGCTAAGCAAGAGGTAATTCATGAGAGTACTTTTTCTCAAGCACTTGACCTTAACTGACATTTAAAGAAAGACCAAACCTCTCTAAAAATACTCTGGCAAAGTAGTTTAGATAAATGCCCTGAGTGCTCTATTTTTTCTCAAAATTTGTTTTTAGGCTTTATCTCAATAAAGACTGTAAATACACTCCATATATCATTTTATATTGCTTAGAAACAGACCGTCTCTTTTAGGGTTTTATCATCCGAGCCGTTATACTGATGAACCCTCACAACCCTCTGGCTGAGATTTATTCCCTAAAGGAGATGATTGCCTTCTTGGAGTTTGCCAAAAGGTATGTTTGCCACATTATTATATCACACTTTGGCCTTAAGGCTCCTGGTCTGCAGCCCTGTGGCTCCTTTAAGCACATTGCCAAGGTATTGCTTACAGTTCCCGGGAAGAGCTCTTTTATTTTACAGCTGAGGAGCTCTGTCTCTTGTGTGAAGTATCAAGCGCTCTTGATGGATTTTTATCACCTCTCTTAACCATCACCATATTGTCAAGTGCAGCCATGTGCCAAGGAGCCTCCTGCATCATCTATTGTTTTCTAAATGATCTTGCCAGAGTAATTCCCTCCACAGTCCCTTGCAGGCACTGAGCTGTTGTATCCATAAAACTGCAGTGCATCTGCACAGACACAGGGCAGTGAAGGAACCGTTTCACATTATATTGCATTCTCTTTATTATAAACAGTCATTAGCCATTTATTTGCATTGCGATACATTTATAATTAATTTCTTTTCACTCATTTCCCTCTGCAGAAATGAGCTCCATGCCATTGTGGATGAAGTGTACATGCTGACGGTCTTTGATGAATCTGTCACCTTTCACAGTGTCCTCAGTATGGAAAGGTACTGCATGAACCTCACGTCTGCATGATTACTCTATTAGACCCTTAATCATAGGAATTGTGTCTGAAGACAGCCAGTTAACTGCTAATGATGTGCTCTTATTTCAGTTTGCCCGACCCACAGAGGACGCATGTAATGTGGGGGATGAGCAAGGTACGCGCTGTGCTGAGCTCAGTGAGAGTGGGAGATGACTGCACAGTGGAATTTTTCTGGTGTTTTTTTTTAGAGGGCGTTTACATTTTTTTTTTTTTTTTCTTCATTGATTTCATCTTGTCATCTCCAGGACTTTGCAATGTCAGGAATCCGAATAGGCACCCTGTATACTGAGAACAGAGATCTCGTGGAGGCTTTGGCTCAGATGGGCTCATTCCACGGTGTCGCTGGAACAACCCAGCACCAGGTAGCACAGCTGCTGCAGGACAGAGGTACAGATCCAAGCGTCACACATGCTCGAAAACAGTGTATATGAAAATTAAAGGAATAGTTCACCCAAAATTAAAATTTCACACAATTTTTCACTCACAACTATGTCAAAGGGGGCTCTGGGGACATTTTCTGATCCACAAAGCCCTTCTGTTTCACTGAGGGAAAGAATTCCATGCCACAGCGATACAATAGAGGCCTAGGGTGTCCACAGACTCAAAAATATCCACTGTTGCCTCTTAGACATGAGCTGCATTCATATTTACGCGCACTTAGTTCAAAAGCTCTCATGAGGTATGAGACACAAAGCTGCAGCCGTGTTTCACTCTTACTGATCTCTTATGCTGGTGACTCTGAAATGGGCAAAATTTTAATTTTGGGTGAACTATCCCTTTAATCCTCACATCTAATTAGTCAAAATTATCATTAATATAAACAGCTCATCTTGCACACAAAATTTTTTTTTTATCTTTTAGTTTGAACTTAACTATAAGAGTCAAAATGATTTTGGATGTGAAGTTTTCATTAATCCAAAATGTTCTGCCTGGCGTTTTCTCTGCTTTCGAGAGATATCATCCTCTTTTTTGACTCGCTTTGATATGACAGGATCGTAGCGTCGAGTTCTGCTGAACATTATGCTGCATAAGACTAGTGGCATTTAATTTACACGTACCTATTGTCACTTTGTGCTGTCATGTTCTAGAGTGGATCAACAAGAATTTCTTGCCTGAGAACAGACGCAGACTGAAAGCAGCTCACAGTTTCCTGACAGGAGAGCTGCAGAGTATGGGCATCCCTTACCTGGACAGACGTGCTGTGCTGTATGTCTGGGCTGACCTCAGAAAGGTACAAAGATCAAAGTCGCCATGTCATGTTGTGGCTGACATTTCAGTTCTTACTTGGGCAAAGCTGATTGAAGTGCAAATAACTTTTTGATCGTGCTGTGCGAGGATTCTTGTAAGCTTGATGTGTAAACTCTGTGTTCTCCGTTTGTGGTAGTACCTCAGAGAGTCGTCGTTTGAGGAGGAGCTGGCTCTGTGGAGGTGTTTCCTCAGACACAAGGTGCTTTTGAGCTGCGGTCAGGCCTTCTCCTGCTCCACACCCGGCTGGTTCCGGCTTGTGTTTGCAACCGAGGAGCAGCACCTTCCAGTTGGTCAGTCCATTGTGAATTATGTGCATACTTTGGAACTTTTTCCTATTTTCCTAATTCCTATTTTCTACCATAAACTAGACATTTATTAGATTATATCTATTACGATATGTAGTGAACGGTCTGTGCTATTCTAGCTCAACTCCCACTTTGTGTCTTAAACCAGATATTGATTGGAACATAGTCACTGACTTCTTCTACTCGTGTGTTATTTCAGGCATGAAGCGAATTAGAGAGGCTTTGAAAGAAATTGAGGCAAAAAGCACAAGCCCTAATTCAAACCCCATCAAAGAAGCTTGTAATGAGGGCAAGAAAACACTGAAAGAGGAAAGTGGGGACAGTGCTGCGATTGTCAATTCAACGTCATCACCCCAGAGCAAGTCATCCAACCAGCCCGTTCCTGACACAGACTCGCTAGCCGCTGAGGAGTTAGTGCTGCTGGACTGCCAAGCATCGAAGCCCACAGAGGGTCTGGACTCTCTGATTAGGACTCTCAGACACCAAATCCACTCCTCTGATTGGCTGGAGAAAAACACTCCAGAGCTGTCTGCCGAAGAAGACCCACAGATTCTCGATGTATTCAAGGCCCTGCTGCAAAGAGCCAGAAAGTAAGCTTAGAACGAACGGGCAGGAACGTAACTGCCAAATTTCAAGAGGCAGCACTTCAAGTATCCTTCTTACTCTCTTTGTTTACGGTAAAAAGCTTAACACACCAACAGCCGACACAAAGTCAAATCTGATACCCGTTTCTGAGTTAAGAGGAAACATTAGCCAAATGCAGGCTAAAGAGAGAGGAAGAGAAGAGTTGCAGGCGAGGTCAGAGTGGAAGAACAGGACAGATTACTTTTCTACCTGCATCCTGAGGCCTTATTTTTAAGCTGCTTATGGAGTTGGCCTTGTTTTTGTTTTTTTGTTTTTTTAATCAAAAGATTTATGTTTATTTACTTAAATTCTAAGTGAATGCCAAATGTAAATCAACCAAATTCAGTCACAATCTACTCTTAATTAGTTTAAGTCTCTTAGTCTGAGTTGAACATGTCTGTTATTTGGTCATATGCACTTTATTTTATCAGAATGTAATGTATACTTTCTGTGAGGTTAACGATCTGTGAATAAAGGCCTGAAATCTGAGTGTTACTTTTAATCTGACTTGAATCTTTCCTTTAGAATAAATCTGACTTGAACACTTGTAAATGTCTCGACTATTTACATACATAATAACTCTTCACATTCAAATCTTTTGCTCCAAAACATCTGCCTTATTATGTAAAAAACGTGCTCTGAACGCATTTCACTGTGACATTTTCTTTAAAGTGGCTTTCGGGTGGGCTGCGGGCGCCATTCCGTTGCAACATAGGAAAGCAAAGGGGGAGGTAGATCAGTGACGAAGGGGAGCGACATCTGAGGTCAAAGACGCCTTAACACATTGTGCCCCACTGAGATAATCGAGAGTGGGATTTCCTTAAATGTTAAGTCACGACCGCTGACACCCCCCACACAGTTTCTGAATTTTTATATAAACAACTGTGTGACTGCTGTTTAAGACTAACTCAAGTATCAGGGGGTTTCAGGGGGTTTTAGACTTTTTCACTCTCTTTTGATGTGCTGTAATTCTTTACTCCCTGCTGCTTTTATAAACCAGATGCACCAACTTCTGCTTCCTCAAATAATGAATGGCCATTGCTGGGTGGGTACTTTCACTTTCACTACAGTGTGAGCTGGTGGATTACGGGGGGGGAGAATACACGGGGAAATTCTTCAACTGTTAGCTGGGGAAGTTTCCATTGCAGCAGAGGCGGAGCAACACTTAGAGGGTTTGATCTACGAGTGAGCGCTTGTGGTCATGAGCAGTACAAGTGCTTGTGTGTCAGTTGACAGTGTTTGTACAGTGGGAGTTGGAGAGCAGCAAACATAAGTCGCTCCTGTAGCACTTTGATTCTTTGTGAACACAGACTAAGCCTTGTTCCTGACACCTTTCTGTTCTCTACAACAAAAGAGGTAAGAAATTGCTTTTAACTACAATCCTACATTCTTTAGCTGGTTTACATCAAAAGAGACTGTATGTAACATTTTAGCGCAAATTATCTTACAAATCCCTTAGGATAAATTTATACAACTGTGCCATATGTACAGGGTTTATATCTAATTTAAACCGCTGTGGAAGTGT